>JTDE01001535.1:100340-121117 GCA_014338405.1 Paragonimus skrjabini miyazakii | reverse complement strand
ACAACATCCTTCTAATGCGGAATTTCCTCCGTGGCCACGAATGTCGTTATGGGATTTACTTCGCGTAAAACTATGCCGAGTTTCCGTTACAAATAGCGCCGTTTATTAAGCATTGTTTCTCGAATTATGTTTCTGTGTTGGGGTAATTTCTAGTTGGTTTATGCAGGTAGCGACAGATGAAGACAAAAGTTGGATGTTCCACTTGCGATTTATTCGTCTTTTACCTGCAATGCAATAGCTGAACTCGTATGAAGGAAGCGGTAACTTGTGAATATAAATAACTACTGTTATAGGGATAGACAACAGAATGATAAAACTGTGATTCAGGACCCTCTTCTCAGCCGATTAAATTACCGCTTATGTATGGTTGCCTAGTAAGATTTTATATATCATGAGAGGTTGACGTTTATGGATCAGTGGATCTGGATGCGAAATGCAGCTCCTGTTGGTCGTACTTAGCGTTCTGGGTTAGTCATAACAGGTTGCCGCGATGGATTGTGATCACCATCCTACCTGTCTGGTGTTGCTGAACACTCAGAATGATGCGCTTCATCTCCGAATTCAAAGTAGCGATCTCGAACCATTTTCTTTCACTTCCGATAAAACTAGTTAATGAGTGTCCGAAATGGCAATCAGTAACTAACCTTCATCTGTCGGGGGCTTATTTTTTTCGGACGTTTATGTTCAGCTTTTCGTGACCATTTTTTGATTTAGTAGGCCGGTTTAAAAAACTACACCGGCATTCATACATAGCCACTTACGTGACATAGCATTCATAGTTACACATAACTGTGATCCAATTAGGTACAGTCATTCTGGAGTACACGCTTCTATCAAGTTTTGCCAAGTTTCGCCCCGTTAAACAAAGATAGTAGGTGCCGCCTGCCCGTTTGGAGAGTTCGTGACTGTTCACATCACTGATTAGAAATGCCGTCGAACATAGCAGCTTGTCGCAATCGATGGCGTTCTCATATCCATAAAAGTGTTGGTTTATGTTTTTCTTTCTTGTGAATTTCCGTTGTTCTGTTCTCGTGGTTCTTCCACTCGCTCGTTCCTTAATTTATGTTCGGGTTTAGTTTCAGCACCACATCCGTTTAATTTTGTCGTAGACGCACTGATGGAAGTTGGTCTGCTACCCTCAAGGTGCCCGCGTCGACGTCTTACCTGGTTGAAGACTGACTGATCTTGATTTTGCCGATGTCAAGGCGTTGTTGCTTGCTAATTTTCAAACAGCACAGACAGTGCTAGATGCCCTCCTGCACTCTGCTGTATGTTTCAGAATACGCTACGATGCTTCAACATGCAACGTATTTCTGGTAGACTTCTGTGATTACGTCGACTTAATTCTGGACAAGGAAATTGTTCATCGGTTTACCTACTTAGAAGTTGCATCACTGTCGACAAAAGTGAAATAAGTGGGAGAGAATCTTGCGTCTTCAAGGCGAAAACGGTGTTTCCCAATTTAGAACACATCTGGTGACATAAAGGCATCTCTCTGAAGCTCAAGAGTCACGTATGCTAAGCGGCTGAGGGTTGTGCTAATTTACGGTTGCGTAACTAGGCCATTCAGGGTAGAAGACGTGAACTCTCTTCTGGTATTTGACGATCGATTTCTTTTTTCGATTACTTGCATCGGGTGACGCCAACGAGTAAGCAACGAAGAGTTTGATAATGATTGCCGCGCGAGTTCTCCTGTTTAATCCCTGGGTTTACACAGACTTAGATGGCTAGGCCATGTACTAGAAGTGTCAGCTAGTCGTTGGCCACACCGATGCTGCGGCCGATTGATGCAAGGTGAAGAAATGATGACCTGGCGTAGAGAAATGAAATCGTGGGGTTCGTCTTCCGGGCTGTTGTTCTCATGACATGCAGAGTCGGTGGCTAGAGCCTAGGTGAGATGGCGGTTGCTCAAGCTTGATGATGTGAACGTTGTCTTTGTTTGGCTGGCTTATCTATAAAGTAGATACGCTTACGAACATAGGGCAATGAATGTCGTAGTGCAGCTGTTATGCTGATGACCCTTCACTTTCATTTATGGCTTGGTTATTTGTCAGGTGTAGGCTCTTTGATGTTGAATAATCCATTACAGACGTAGTTGTTGTTTGGTAGTTAGATCCCTTCTTCTCCTTTCCTTATTTTATCTTAATTAATTAAGACTTGCTTTTTTCTTCATTGTTGTATGGAATTTATGCATCAATGAGAACCACTGATGTGTTGCTGTCTTTGATAACGATGATTCATTTGTGTTCATCTCAGTCTATTAATAAGATTGGCAATAGCCTGAGCCATGAGGTTTTCCATACAGCTTAGTACCGAATGTTTAAATTATATTTAATAGATGTGGGTGAATGTTTTCAATTCGATCGGTGTGTCGATTTAAATTGCTCATCATCTGATCAATTAGTACCCGGCAACGATTTTCACTCACAACCAAATTATCACTATATTACCATTGAACAATCAAATCCAAATATATTTAATCTTGAGACCGTTTTAACAACATGATCGAAATACCCAGCGTACACATTAAAATTGCAATACGAACGCCAAGTGGATAAAAAAGAGCAATTGCTTGCACAATATTAAAGAAAGATAGGTTAATGACAGGTTTACTTTATGTTCATCGGCCAAAATCCCGCCAACTCCGCCACAGACAAACATGCCTGGTCCTGTTGTCTATTTATGATTTCGAAACACTGGGGTGCACAATACTTACGTCGGTATGTCTTTGCGTCCCCTGTTCTCATCTACACACGATTCTTCAGGCTACACACTACTCTACTGTGTCTTTCTAAAAATATCCCTCAGTCTTTACTTTCTACGTCCGTACCAATCCATCTTGATCTGTATCACCGCTGTTTATGGTTCCGGTTGAAGAAGTCTCCCGAGATGAAAACAAACGAGAACTTGTACCATCAGGCAACTATCAGTTTTATTCAGTTTCTGTTGTCCGTCTTATAGACAAGATGCATCGGTAGAATAACTAATTATAATCGGTTTTTCTGTTGGTCGGCTCGGCTCCATTTGTGGATCGTTTGTTTTAACGCGTGACGCACTTAAACAACTTGTTTCACTACGATGCGTGTCATCCGGATTGGTCACCGCGCTGACGTGCTAGTTTGCTCTCGTTGTCGACACTTATAGGCCGTAACCTTCTGCGAATCACTGGTTAACTTCTTGTCGATGCGTTCGTCCAATACAATTTCCGTGCAGTTTCCAAGGCCTATTTGCGTAGAATCCACGCCTGTACTGACCACGTGGCTCTTGTATTAAGCGTGATTCATTTTATGCAGAAGATGCACCGCACGACAAACAATGAATTGGCGCTCGCAGAATTTATCCTGAAAGCATGCCTTTGAACTGTACAGCTGTTTGTGCTACGCCTTATCACTCGATTACAATGCATTGGATTTACCTGTCAGGAAATCAGTTTTTAGACTACACTTGTTGGGATGTTGTGAACTTTTTATTTCAATGAACGACTAGTGTTTGGTCGATGCTGTAAGGGGGCGAAGGTTAGCAAATCTTTCTAGGGGGGCCTGTTAGCTACTCGACTACGAATCTCATCAGAAACCTCGTCACTGAATCACTTTTGTCTTTTCACTACCGATTGTGACTGTGTGTACACGTTCGAGATAAATAGACTGTCTTCGGTCTGCAGATCTCAACTTCCTAACATGCACTTGTCTGTATCTCTTATACGTGAATTAACCTTAGAGCATTGAACAAATAGATTACTGGACACACATACAGGTTAGTGGTAGTTTGGGCCTCTGGACGGTCCACCTTTGTTTAAGACCTTCTCTTACAGTGGTCGAAATACTTACATTGTTGACCAAAATATCTATAGGGGTATTGGCACTGTTTAACTCTCTTGGCTGTGAAATGAGAAAGACACATCTCTTACTCGCAACTTGCTGCTTTTTTTCATGCTCACTGATTGAATATCCACTCACTCACAGTGAACATAACGATACATTATTGTTGCTTATATCCAAACTCCGATGGAGTACGTGCCCATCTCTTGATACCGCATACTCAGCAAGTTATTGTTCACGCTACTCAGCACGATTTCATCGATCTCGTCATTGCTGATCGTCCAAAGCCACAAGTTGGCAATTCATTGGAATATGGCAGATGGACTATAGTGAGCCGTGATTTCGTCACACACAGAGAGTAGTCGTTCAAGGAATCGGGAGTGAGTGGTTCAACCATGACAAAAATGTTCCCACGATGCAAATATATTAGTCATCCAGTGCATACGTAAGATGCTATCTGACCAACTGGTAAGAGTGAATTAATCTTCCCAGTTCACGCCGTCATTCACTTGACCTGCAAGACCCTATTTTCATTGTTATCTGCCCAGAATAATCAGATCGTTCAAGGCTGTAATGCTCTGATCGACTGCCACAACCCCGTATGACAGTTTAAGTTGTGGTATATCGAAAACGCTGCCCTCTTACGAGCGAATTCACATTTGGTTCATTGAGCTTCTATGTGTACTCAGGCTGTGGTGTCTATGCTGGCGAGAATGTGAGTGATACAGCTGTGCTAAGCGAAGTTCGACTGATGGGGGAATGAAAGGGATCGTCGTCCATGATCCGAGTCAGGTAGAGTATGCCGACTGACTTTGCTCGTTTGTCTTATCCACGTACGTTCATGTTCATGTAAGTTCCGTGCCAAATGAATGCTGAAAACCATCTTATCGATTTATTAATATCGTCCATCTTTTGCGTTCTATCGGTTACTCTTCAACGTGCATCGTTTAGTTTTTGCAAAACTGCGTGAAATCACGAAACGTAACATGTGACATAAACAGTTGTGTGATTTAAACCAAATTGAATCAGCCATAATAATAATAATAATAATAATAATAAAACGCGAGAAAAGGTGAGAACCTACTGTGAGGTCAACCAGTGTTACTGGGGTACAGGTTATTCAGTAAAACTTTGCGAACATGTTATTCCATTTTGTTAATAAGTGTGATGTTCTCTGTATGATCGCTGTACAATTTGTAAGGCTACATTTGGCTGGTCACGTTACCTATGTGAATTAAGAAAGGAACATAAATAGTTCACTTTCCAAAATGGTCTGGAAGGATTTTCCTGTGAGGGAACAACCAAGTTAATAACACCATCATAGGCACACATAGGGTAAAACTTGCGCACTTTACTGCCCCTGTGAAAACTTTATCTTTCACTTAGTTCGTTTCTCTAGGTAATGACTTGTATATAAATGCGCCAAACGTTTAAATTGACCTGGTACGTCTGTTTCACCTGTAAAAAGAAACGAATAACGTTTATTCTGTTATCTTTTTAAGGGATGGTTCAGGATGCTGCTTTCTAAATTGGTCTTATAAATAGTTCATGCTCGTTCTTGAATATCGCGGTTGCGTTAACTATAAAATCGTTGTTAAACTCAAGGTCATCTACCCACCACTGGACACTTCATGTGACGGCTTACACGATATTGGAATGCAAATAATCAAAGCTAGTTGTGTGTCATCTGAGTGTCTGTGATCTACGATAGAGGTTATTCTGCGTTCTTTTGGTGGCTGTGTTGCTTATCTGAATGATAATCGCGCTATCCATTTGGAGGACCATATGACTTATTCGATTGCACAGTTCAGGGAGCAGTCGATGATTCCTGTCAGTGAGCGCTCCTGTTTGGTTGACTAACGTGCCACCAACCTCGAAATTGGTTGCAACTGTTGTAGGACATAACAATGTTGGCGTAATCGATTATATTTCGGCATTCGTGGAATTGTTTCTTTTCGCCAGCCTATTTTCTGTTTTACTTTGGGTCTTTAATTTCGAGGATATTGATTGTAGGAGTTTATGAATGTATTGATTGCATCCATCTGTCTTGAAAGACGATGGATTCTGTTACCATTGAGGCTGCCCGGTATCGTTTTCTGTGACTGTGCAGTCAAATTCTGGAGCGAAAATCCTTGTTGCGTCCTTTTCGGAAGAAGTTCTCGTCAGGTTCTGACTAATCCTTTGTTGACTGAGTTTTCCTTACTCTCTTTTCACTCAAGCTTTTCTGTTCTCGTAGTCTGCTTTTTATTTTTTTATTTTCTCACTATTTCTTCATAACTTTCACGGCTGTAAAAGTCATTAGTAGCAGTCTTTGTGTAGTGTCAATCAAAACTCCTACGAACCAGTCTTCCTGCTCGTAATCTGAAGACAGCTAAAGAGTGATTGACTATGTCTTCTAGCCCGTCAATCTGTTACTGACGTCTCAAGCGATTGTTGGTCCGTTAAGCAGTTTCATGTTAACATTATCTCCTTTCGTAACGTGTCGACCTTTCATTTCACTTTTGCATGTACTTTATCTCGTGCAGTCGATTTACTGTTCGTTTTCACCCACATTCTTGAACAAAGAGATGAACGGGCGCAACTGGCATTGCTCATAGTTCGCTGACCTGACAGTAAAAGTGCACAGCTCACGATTTCGACGCGCTACACGTTCACTTACTTGCATTCGCTTATCAGATTGTCGCCCTTCGTCAAACAGATTACGGAGCATGAATCGTGTTAACTGAGACACGTCATACCCACTACCGAGCGAGAAGTGATTCTTTGATGAATAATCGGTATCTATCAAGGATCATATATACCGAGACTGCAATAGCATCAGTGAATTGTCTGATTCACTCTTAGCGAGTAGACAATTCGTCAGTACGCCTGAGCGAATAGACAGCATATCCATACCATCTCGTCCACAACCTTCAGCGGACCCAACTTTATTCGATTACTGCGAGACTTGTCCAGTTCGATTTAATCATTACGAGTGTGGAATCTTCCTCATTGTTTTAAATTAGCCACATTGTCCATCTTCTGTGGGATTGGATGGTCATCACATCATCATGGCTGGACCAGTTGTCAGAATGTTTGACGGGAACTTTTGGCATGTGACAGTTGTACGGAGTTTGTCTGTGTGCACTTCTGAACAGTCGTTATGTTAGTTTTTTTCATACAACCAACGTACAAAGTGCGTTGCAATGTTTACATGGTCAGCCCAACTGCTTCAGATATAATTTGTCCCTATTATTATGTAAAGTTTCGTTTCGAGGTTGGGTTAATTTTAGTCAATTTTTTGTCTCTGTGGCTACGTACATCACTGACATCCGATCAAAGTCTTCATATTCAGAAAGACAAATGAGTTACCAGTTTTCGAGTAATATCTTGTCACAGACGATTAGGGTTGCATATTAGCCTACTCCTGGCTAGATACCAGTAATCAATACACTGCTCACTGAATTCGAAGGGTCCTCTCCAACCAACCTCTTTCTAAAGAAGCATTAGACTCGAGTTTCGCTCTTGTTAAGGCTCGTCAGTAGTGCGTATCCTTGCCACGGCTAGGTTAGAACTTCCAATCGGGATTATCTAGAGGAGTTAACAGACAATAGCCGTGTCCCCTATCAAGACGATCGGGTAACTTGATAATTACTTACGAACGAAATTGGTTGAGCGTTCAGACATAATAATTTGGTCATGCCGAGTGTGAAGTCAATGGTGCAGTGGTCAACACGATTGACACATGAAAGCGTGGTCGTAGTTCTAATCTTGGCCGTGGCAAGGATGTGAACTACTTACGAGCTGTAATAAGATCGAAATTCGAGTCCATTGATCCTTTTCTAAGGTGGCAATTACTCGTCAGTGATACTGAAGGAGCAATTCAGTTCATGGTATAAAATAGTTCTGCAATTTTTGAATGCTACTTTTTGTCTGGAATGGACGCATCCTGCATATGTAATTCCGCTTGCTGTTCCACGGCTTACTGATAGTGGTTGTCGTTGGCAAGTGAAAACAAGCAATCCCCACATGTTTATATATTTGTTGATTTTTCATGGTTTCTGTTTCACTTAATCAAAACACGTAAATTGTATTACAACGGAGTTGCGTTAAAAGTATCGCAAAGGAACATATTTATGAGTCACTCTTCTCTGATATTAACATTTCACCAGTGTAAGCTTGGGAGGTGACCGAATTACCTTTCCTAGCATATACCACATGTAGCCGTTATGTGAAGGAACATGAGGTTTTATGGTGTGTGTGTATGTGTTGTATTCTGTTAGTTTTGTAGATTGATTAGACCCGGCTATGTTCCATACTCCTTTAATGATTGATAGTGTGTTGCTCGTTGTGTGCACTTGAAGGCACTACTGCCGTCCAAGAAGCACAAACAACTTTGTCTATATGTCCATGATAAATTATAATATCAACTTTTTTGCCACAAGTCATTTGCTACTGTGTAACCTGTTATCTCACGAACAGGTAGCATACAACACATGATACCAAAATTCTCTTTAAAGCTAAAATCCTGAAAACGATAGATTCTTGTTTTATTTTTATTGGAAAAACTTTACTTTGGTCTCTATGATGAGTTGTCTCCTCTTGTCTTGACTGTTACACTAATTTTCCAAATCATGCTTTCGATTCTGTTGCCGATGGTAGTGATGATTAAACTGTTAAACGCCTTTTCCAAGACTTCTCTGCAGTTATTGTAATTAAGCTCACTTATCTCGTGAACAAGCTAGTCCCATGTCGTTTTGTTGACGTTTAGATGTGGCGAACACATCATGCAGTGAAACAGGGCGTTATCGGTTAGTAACGGCTAGCGAATTATTTTTTGATGGTTCGATAGTACTACTTCACAGTAAAAAGTCCGTTCATCCACACTGCCACTCGTGCATCAGTAGAACCCCTATTGTCGTAAACGATGAGTTTTGTGAGCTCTGTAACGTCCTCTTCCTTCCCGGTGCTGCAAAATGACACTCGTTACTTCAGTCTATATTCTTTGATTTATTCTCAAATTCAGGCGTCTTATTGATTTCAGTTACAAGTGGGGAATTCTCGAGCGTCTGGTGGTTGATGGATTCATTGTTTTACACCGAAAGGGCAGTTCGGCTGTCCACAATCTTTCTGTCTATCTTAGTGGCTTTGGCATTCATTGTTTTGATCGTCTTGGTCTGGACTCGGCGCTGTCATGGTCGATCGTTGCCAGCTGTGATCAGTGACTTAACTTAGACCATGCAATCTGTGCAGAATGTGGATTACTTGATCTTGTGATGCTATGATTCGACGTATGTCTATTGTATGTCTATGAAATCTCATATCTCCTAATTACAGGCGTTGATATTGTATCAAGGTTGCGCAGTAAACTTATAAACCCCGCAGATGTTCTCACTCCAGTTTTCTTTTAGAGGAGGATTTATTTGACTCTATGTACTTTTTACCCTCGGCAGTTCCTGGGCTGCCAAGATAACCAGAGCTGGAGCCAGCGGGCGATCTTTGATCATAGTCGCTATCACCGAGGTAGTCCTTGTTCTCAAGCTAACTTCAAATTTGTTACCCTTATACTGGAATGTTGCGCGGTGCCTTTCATACAGCTGATTTATTCCTGAAGCTCTACGGTGTGGAAACGTGGTATGTTTGTCGCAGAGACGTGAACAAACTTACTGTGTTTGAACGTGGTTGTCTGCGGCAGTTAGTCCACATGAAATGGGATGATCGCGTTGACATCACGGCCGTTATGTAGCAAACATGTTCCAAATCTTTGTGTTCGCGATGGTTGGGTCACGTTCTCCTTATGTCAGTCAAGCATTAACTGCACCATTTGCTGTTCACTTAGACCATGAGCAGTTGGGTAAAACTACAGGAAATATAAAAGCCCTGAATGTTCCGTTAAGTAAAGTCGATAGTGATCGCCTTCTAGATTTGAAGTTCAAATTATTGATTCGAAACGTCATCCGACGTACAGTGTAGTACAGTCGGTGAGATGACTACATCCACGGCGTTTCTAGTTCTTCAGTTCATTCTTGTTCTGGCCATGGTTTTCCTTTATCTGCTTTTCTTGTTCTCACGATTTTCCTCTGGATTGTTCCTTGTCACTGTTACAATGAGTTACGATTCGAGCCTTAACACCATCCGATAAAATTGACGACCTTTTATGAATGAGTGAACGAATTCTTCAAGTTGCGCTCACTTGGGTCGACTCAGAGAAGTCTCAACGTACAAGATACACGCACTACTTCAAAAATGGCATGCTTTTCAGCTTTGTTCTCCGGTAGTGCTGAAGCTCATAACGGCAATCGGAACTGTAATTTTCCGCACCGTTTCTTATCGGGCTTATTCTTGGTTTCCTAGGTTATCTACCTTTCTCTAGACATCTGTTACTCATGTTTGGGCAAATCATTTGGTAGAAAGTGGTTTGTCACTGCTGCGTTTGGACTCAATTTTGCGATGGGTTTATGCCCATGATGCATATTGCCAATTTCTGTTTATTGCTTTTTGTCTCATATCTAGTGTAACTCACAGAATGTTTTCCTTTATTCACATACGCACACCATGGTATATGCACATCCACACACACACACATACATACACAATCGCGTCGACATCTCTCGGTTCATCAGTTCTTGCACGTTGACCTATAAATACTCAGACATAGCGTATGGACGTCGACTCTTCTTATTTTGAGATTATCTTCCAAAATCCAGGAATGCTACTCACAGTTCATAGTGCTTCGTGTGTTTCACTTCGAATATTGTAATCTTTCTGGCTGGTACTTTTAAATGCATTCACCGTTTTTTTTTTTTACTGTCTGTGGGTATATTTACAACCATGTTTTTCTCTCCATTATCTAGTTCAGTGTGACCGCAGTTAGTTCAGTAAGCCACAAAACAGAAGTTCATTCCGATTGAACGTTATTCGCTCACATCTTTGAACTGTATAGTTTCAAATGACTGATGCTCATATATTTTGCATGTAGCTTCTGCAGTGCAACATGGTTGTCCGCATGGATGCGTAATCATAACGTTGTTTCCTCTTTCATGCAATATGCAATAATATGAATACTTTAGTTAATACTATTAACAACTAAACACATTTATTAGTGTATTTCCATACAGGCTACTTACAAGTTCAAAGATCAGTTTAATGATTGAACGTGACGCATTGATGTTAACACATTAAAATCAGGTTAAACGCCACTCAAGACCCATATTCATTCCTCAAGTTGAGCATTTTAGGTCTCCGTTCAAATTCTCACTGTTCCTTCAAGAGGTTGGTATTCCTAACTGGGAGAAACTGATTTCGATGATTTATTTCAAACTTGAACACCACCCATACTCGATCGCGGCCTTTGCATTCAAATAAGCCTTTCGGCTAGCCCACTTCGATAGGAAGATCATCAGTAGTGCATATCCTTGTCTGGATCGTAGTTCACACTCTTACCCTCGTGCTTGTGTGACTAGCGTGTTAACCACAATGCCAGCAACCTCACAATAAACATGACCGAATAATCAAATCCAAACGCTCAACCACAACCTTGTATAAGTAGTGTTTAGCTCACCCGATCATTTCGAAAGGAAAATGAACAGAATCACTCTGTTCTATCCAATCGATTATCTCGATGATTTAATCGTATATCGGTCTATCTTTACTCAAGTAGACCATTGTTCACTAAGCCCTTCTCGACTTCATGGTCTCAAGTTGTGGGTTAGTCAACTTCATCACGACTAACTTAAGTCATACTCGTCATCTGGTCGGGATTCTTAATAACTTATCCTGCCTACGGTTGACTATGTAATGGGCGATTACGGTGGTTCAGGTTTACTTTCGGGGATGTTACCGTCTTTTGGGTTTGATACATTGAGAACATCCAATAAGGCGCGATTGTAAAATTTCTTAGGAACCTGTCTGTCAGATGTTTCACTTGATGTTTTTTTTGCGGCGGAACACACTACTCTGTTCATTTGAACACTGATGCGTAAGAATTTCGTGTACTCAGTTCCATTTCTTCTTTGTCGACCATTAGGGATTTATGTCGGCTCTGTTATAAGTATTACCGTTTTGTGTACATTTTATCATAAGGTTGTTCGAAAGCAAGCATCCGTGTCGATTGTTGATTCATTGTTGTCAGTTATGATGATGACTAGACTACACGTTAAGCGCCCTTATGTAGCATACCCTGTTGATGATTCTCCAAATCTGTAATTGACAGAGGTGATTTTTATTTTCCTTTTGTCTATGGTATTTAAAAACTGTGCACATAAAGTTGAAGTACCTACTCAATCAGATGTTCAAACAAAATACTAATCGGTTTGGCAACATTATGTTGACAAATGTATTTGAATGACAGTTCCTTGGCGAATGATATTATGTAAACACGTGTGTAGTTTAGCGCTAGACCATTTTTGCTCGTGAATTGATGCCGTTTCAATGCACTGTTCCCCCAGATAGAAAGCTACGTCCAAACAATACTTACTAGGTAAGAAGTGTTTCGCATTAGGCTTCACCGTTGAAGGAGAAAACTTCCCAGAAATTTGTTTTACACCTTAAATTTGCCTTTCACACTCGATCTCATGCAAATGTTGGTATGCACAAGTTGTCGGAGATTTCGTTTTGCAATATAAGCACTTGGAATTATTCTTTCTGTTTGAATAAATGACATTCTGTTGAGAAACAAAGCTGCAAATAATACTAACCAACCTTTCGGAAGTTCCTAAAACATTGAACTGATCGAACGACGTTTCATGAGCTACAGTCTTTTTAAAATTTATGTTCGTCACATAGTTCCAAACTGAAATAACATATTGGTTGAAATGTTGTTATACTAGCCGAGAGTTTCTAGGTTCGATTACTACTTATTTGACCCTTATCTAGACCTGGGTAGTCTGAATGTATGACAGCTTGTGTGTGCTCACGTCTATAGCTACATCTGATGAATGATGCAGTGCAGGCTAGTTTGTCTTTCAGTTTCCATCTTTTAGTCTGAATAGTTTGGTATTTATGTCGGCGTGCAATTATTGACCAACAATCTATGAATGATGGTCGTTCAGTAGTATACCTTAATTTGAACAATCTGTGGCACTTTAAAGTGGTAAGAGAAATTTTAATGTGGTCTTAGTTTCATTCCTTTGCAGGTGTCTGTTTGGGCGGAGTTTTTTATTCACTTGATCGTACTCACGTCTATCGGGTTCCATATGTTTGACGTCGCCCTTTATCTCAAGAAGCTATTATTTAGCACCACTCCCCTTAAGATTTTTCCTGCTAGCGACAGTACTGTGCCGCAATTTACGTTGATTGCATGCTTGATTTTTCGCGCCACTAATAAACCCAATGTCTGTATCGACCGTTTTCTTAATGCGCTTGTCTTTCACTCGGCCTTGTGGATCATTTACATTATTTGAACGATTTGATGAATGGACTATCGTGTCTAATGTTTATCCAGTGTTCATGTGTTTTCTACAGTCTCCTCAATCCAGGTGCTCAGTATCTGCTGCTTCCTGTGATAATTTGTGTATAAGAACATGGTCACGCGTGACTCCGATCCTCGATGAATCGGTATTTGTTCGATGTCTTTGATAAATTTCCGATCGATTGCTCATCGGGCATAGAATGGTTTAGAGCATAATATCAAAGATTCAACACTTGTGTGCGTATTCGATCTGAGATTTTTCAGTTTTCACTAATTTCGCTTTGCATTGTCTGCGTGTAATTGAGATCACATCGCAACTGACCGGTAATGTCATTGCCAATCCTAACTCATAAAGCACTCTAGCAAACACCACCAAAGGTCTCACTATTTGCCAAAGGCCCACATGAGTGGGATTACCCTTATAAGTTAAGAATGTTGTTTGGCTAATACCTTGGCCTATTCCCTACTAGATCCACTATTTCAACGTTTGAACTGGAGAACACTATTGAAGATGCCTTCGAAGTGATCTATTTTGTACCATGCGTTGTTTTCCAAAAGTTTCGTGACAGTAGGTCTTTGAGTATTGAGCTTACCTCCTCGGGGGCACTGAACGAGTGTGTCAACGAACTGTCATGACCTCTGTGAGCTATCCATTCAGTTTCTGTTCAGGGGTTTGCTTCTCAATAATGGATAATCTTAATCCTATCGCTCATCTTTACACAAATGACGTTCTTGATCATCCGGCTAACTACAGGCCCATCGCATTATTGTCATTGGCCTCCTTGATTGACCTTTCACTGTACCTGTTAGAGATGCTTCAGTGGAGACAGTTACCAAAACCTTCTTGGAACATTTGTTCGTTAATTTTGACGTGCCACCTACAATCACCGTGGATCAAGTCACCTAATTCCAGTCTTCCCTTTTTCGTAACTTCACGCAGTTGCTTGGTTGTTCACATACTGAGACGACGATGTACCATCCCTGCACTAATGATAATTAAAGGCAGTTGAAGGCCTCGACAACTGCCCAGTTTTATTCGACGAAATGGAACAAACGTCTGCCACATATTCTCGCTGGGATCCGGTCTACCGTTAAAGAGGACATTGGCTGTACAGTGTTTTAATTAATTTAAGGTATCACTTTGCATCGCTCTGGAGAATCGATTTAATCCTCGAAACATTCAGCTCCATGCACAGATTGTTTTTCACGCTTGTGACAACACATGTTCAACGTTCGTTTCAAACCAACTCGTCAACCTTGGCACCGACGACAAAAATCTTCAGATTTGCGCACATATAAGTTTGTGTTCATACGCCAGGAAGCCATCAAGAAACCACTACAGTTACGATATCTCGGCCCCTTCAAAGTGATTAAGCGCGACGAAAAGTTTTTCTTTATTGAAAGACTTGGATGAGACGAGTTCGTGTCCATTGACCGGTTAAAACCAGCTTACACAGAGCAGAATGTTGTCCTACTTGATTCGATGTTGACTGCAAATAATCCTTCCCCACCTCCGGCTGTATTACGCCCACCTACAGTTCAGCTGCTTTGTGCTCTTGATCAATGCACCACACGTAGAGGACAGTCTGTATATAGGCCAAAACATTTGATAGATTACGATACGTGATATGATAAGCGTCTCCTCGAATTTGCACAATTGTTTAACTGTCAACTTGGATTCTGAAAGAAAAATGTGTACACCGCATATCAGATTGCTGCCTCGGAACAGTGGACTAACTTGGTTACTAGTGTTGTTCCTGGTATAGCCAAAACATTTAATTGAGTGAACCACTCATCATAGCACAGTACTTGAAGCTCCGTTCACATGATATGGATATGGACCGACGATTTACCTTGTGTCTGGAAGTGCGTGAATAGCCGTGTGCCATGGGGTACCGTATTAAAATCGCCGTTGTTTATTTTGCAGATACCTGAAATCCAACCGGTTAAATGCTTGCAACACGAGCGTTGATGCATTGTAATGCATTGTATTATAAAATGTATGAAGCAGCCGATGATTGCGAACGTACTGTACCACCAGGCTGAACAGATGTCGGTCTGCCGTTTGATGCGATCAACTGTATGGCAGTTCATCTTCTTCACTCGTACCTAGATGTGAAGAGTTGAGTACCACTAACTGTGAAAAGTCGTTTTGAGTCGCCTCATTCTGCCTTCAATTTGTACCCCAACAGTGAAGAAGACTTGTTCAGTGCTTGGACTGTTTACTAGATGGTTTCGGAAGAATCACTTCATCAACGTTGAAATAACCTGTTCATCTCATTTTGAAATAAGTATGCAAGGTTATCGTCAGTATAGTTGAGAAATACAAGGATGAAAAACAAAGTTATTTTCAACACTACGTTCATTATCGACGTTTTATGGGCAATTTGTTGTTGCGGTTCTCTACCAACCACATCGCCCGTGTCTTGACATATTTTTGTTCAGCCAACCTTCTGTTTAACTCGCCGATACTATCGCAGCAAATCAGCCGCTCTGTTTGCACGCAACATTCGTTCGGATGTGTCAAATCCGGTGCTGCATTCGTTACCTGTTGTTTTCAGGCTCAGAATCAGTGTACCCGTTCGGGACATCAAGCCGAATTCTCGGGTAGCTTGGCCCTTCAAAATCAATCTTGAAAAGTAAAACTGCGCTTGATCTTTCACAGTCGAAAGATCAAGCCAAATCTTCGAGCAGCTTGACGATTCGGATAAAGTAAAACTGCGTTTGATCTTCCAAAATTTCTTCTAGTCAGCTATTTTTTGTTACACGCTGAAGTGTGCTTCTATTATTGGTGGACCATAGTGAAGTTTGTTTTGTCCTAACTGAACATCTCTCTATTCTCTGCCGGCTTTTTATTGTTCACATTCCTACAATCTCTGTTTTTTCCGAACTCTTTCGTAACCCGTTGTACTCTCCATCTATCGACTGTTATTAGCCGTTCAATACAAAATGCAGTATTCGTAATCATTTTTGATTTTCCCTCAATTTGCCTGATGTACATTCATTATACTGTATCTAACATTCCACAACCGACCATTCGTACACATCGTTGTTAGCTTAGTTTGATTAGCAAATTTCGGCTCACCGTTAACCCTTGGATGTTTTTGGTTGATTATTTTTCGGTACGAATCTGACAACCGTGTGCTTAGATAGGATAGAACAACGTAGAAAACGAATTAAGTGATCTAGTACCTTTTTCAGGCTGGATTTAGTCGTGCAAATCGTTCAAACATTTGCTAGCACGTAGCTCTATGATTGTCAGCACCTAACCAAGTGCATTTGCTTTCGGTCATGTTATTAATAATCGGTCGATTCACTACATCAGTACACGCGAGTACATGTTAACATTCACACTTTCACCACAATTGTTGTAGTTTTAGAAGTCTCTGTTCCACAAAAAATAGCGGGAAAATATGTAACAGAAAATGTTCTCATAGTGAGATCCTCGTTACTTTCGATTCTACCCCATTTCCAACGGTTTCTCTAACCACGGGTGGTTATTTTTCGTTAGCTATCAGTCTGCTAAACTAGCACCACCCATCCGAGAGAGATCGCTTTTACGAGGTCATTTCCGTGTCTCCTATGTTCTAGGACAACGATTGGCATCGATTTATGCGCTGTTTGAATGGGATGTGCCATTCGTAATGCCTTATTTAGGTTAAGTAGGACAAAGATTGCTTAGTTAAAGGTCCTCCAAGAATGAGGCCACTTCTGTTAAACAGATCTACCCTGTCGGTCAAGATCGTGACTGCCTGGCTGTCCTCACGTTTTCCCTTGTCTCTAGAAAGCTGGTGACTAACATCTGTTGGCATGCTCTTCGGAGGAGGTCAGACCATGGTAGACGTTCTGCACATTTTTCGCACAAATTTGGGTCTGCGATCATCTTGTTGATTTAACAACTCGGTTGTGGCCCTGGACATCGGCTTTCATCTTCCCAGTTTATTGGAAAAACATCTTTATCACGAGGCATTGGTGAGCAGGGCTTCTCCTAGAGGGGTCATCTAGGGCATACTCTGTTTGACGACATTTCAAAGGAGGAATAAGAGACCTCATCCCATCCTCTATGGTACACCGAAATTTGGAGACAAAAAAGCCACACTTTAATCTCCTCTCACTCGAACTGGTTAGTACTGTACGTGGGATTGGGCCCTCTTATTCACCGAAGGGTCGAATAGAACCGTGAAGTATGTGGTCGAACAATTAACCGTTGTGTGTGGGCTATTCAGAACGTTATGACGAAATGTTTGACTGTAATCGTCAGATCCAGCCAAACGTGATCGGCAAAACTAACGTCGAACGTCTAATACTAAATCGTCCCTGCTACAATTACGTGTTCTGTCATACAGCTTGGTTTCCAACCCGAGAATAAACACATGAACACCAATGTTTACTGCGAAATAGTGAAAAACTGGACCACAGAGAGTGAATGTATCTGAAAGGCGATTACCATACAAGTTACTGAGGGGAGAGAGTGAGTCAGACTCAAGTGACCATATATGACAAACCTAACGTTACAACAGGCCAAGTTGTTAAGGCACCAACATGCAAACGTGGACTTGCAGTTCAGATAGAGTTGAAACGCATAAACGTCCGAACTTACAGCTGTCCCCTGGTCGGTTACTTGGAACAATGCAGATCCATTCAACTGGCACTGAATATGCCTCAGGAAGTATGAAACGAAATATTCCAACTTCGCTTCCTACGGTTGACGTTCAGTTCTTTCTGAAAGTTTGTACGCTCTTGAGGCTGATGATACCGCCGAAACTGGATCGAACGGTATTGCGCGATCCGCTTCGTTAAGAGATGCATCTCCTTACACCTAACTTCAGTCATGTAACTGTTTGTATATACTTCCGTTTCTGGTCAAAGATACATACCTAGCTGCTGAGCCGTAGTCCCTGTTAATACCTTCTGTTGGAATGGACTAGCCGATGCAGCTGTAGTTAGTTTGAAACGGTAACCAAAATTCAGTAACTTGTATACGTTTACCTATCTCGGATGGCACGCGACACCTTAAATGAAGAATGATCCCTTTTGGGCTCCATGCTGAGTTTAGTGTATGTGTGTCTGTATTTGTTTGTAATTCCTGGGGTCGTTCAGCTATCCGAATAACGATTTTCGGTTCTTTGATGTGACCCAGAGTGAAACAGATAACGTTAGTGCTCATTATTCTCAACTGTTGTGTATCGATCGTTATTCCTGGAACTCAACCTCTGATCTTTAATGGTCTACTTCCAACCTCATAGTTGACTCAGTCAATCTTGATGTCACTAAACCTAGCTAACCTGTGTTTTCGTATAAATGCAATGAATCTCATAGCACAGGTCACACACAGGTTCTGGCCAAAACAACAGGAACGATGACCCCTTACAAATTACTGGTAAAGTTTTATTTATGATTAAATAATTCACAAGCTACTAACTAATTTATTTAAAAAAAAATGCATATCGGGTTGTTTCCTGATTATACCTCATTGCATGGTGCGTCCGCCAGCGTAAGGAATGTTGTTCCATCGTTATGGAGATGATCATAACACTGTTTGACAGGCATCACACACTGCCTTTTGTGTTGTTTACACAATTGTGGCTAAACATTTGTCATCACCAGTTTGGAATGTAAAGCAAACGTTCTTTTACTTAGCAAACATTGTGAGTGAATTGACAGAATTTCGCCCAGTATTCTACACAAAAAAAGATTGTCGTTTTATATAATTGTGCTCTGTAGCAAATTGTTAGCAGACACAGTATCACACAATCGTACAGACGTAAAATTACCTTGAATAGTTTATTTCCGAACAAATGTTCTGAACGTTTTCATTCTTGACCTGTTAACTCAGTAACTAACGTTTGTCTCCTAAAATTGAGCACATAAACCTTGGAATATTAGCATGAGTAAACGATCTGATCACGAGCTTTTCTAATTGAATCGTTGTGAATCAAACAACCGCGTAGGGCAAAAAGGAAGCCATACATGAAATCTTATGTTTCAAGTTGAACATAATTTACAGTTGGTCGCAGCTGTCGCATTTCTATAGACATTCCAGTTGACCCCTTTGGAAAAGAAGCACTAGACTCGAGTTTCGCTCTGATTAGACCTCGTCAGTAGTGCTTATCCTTGCCACTGCCGGGACTAGAACTCTGGCCACGCGCCGGTGGTTCATTGTTCAAGTGCTAGCCTGCCACGGGGGCAGCCCGGGTTCGATTCCCGGCCGACGCATGATGCTTTATGAAAACCTGGCCAGAGTTCTAGTCCCAGCTGTGGCAACGATCTACACTACTGACGAGCTCTAATGAAAACGAAACTCAAGTCTGGTGTTTCTGCCGTTCGACAGCCGTGATCAATTGTGGGTGATGTTCAACTTGAAATTAACCAACTCCCTGACTATTCGTCAGAAATTTTATGTATTTTTATTCTCGGTACGAACTCAATTTTGTGAACTGATTAATCGCAATCATTTAGTAGAATAGTATTGTCAAAGGATAGACGTGTATCTCGAGGTTAACAGAAATATTGGATTTTGATAACATGCAAACCTTTTTCTGTGACCCTATCAACTGAAAACATGAAAGTTAAGGAACTGTTCGTGAACTTTACAAACGATTTAAACGTACCAACCTTGTCCTATTTTAATAACTTGAAACTCAAATAACTTGTTATTTTTTTACTTTAATCCACAATCTGTCTTTCAAAAGACAGTATTCTGTTCACTGAGATGCTATCCACATGGACATTGAGTTTCTTATTTCCTGCTTGTTGCTGTTTCTTCGTTTCGTTCTCGGTTTGCAAGTGTTGCATACACTACAGCAAAATAATACGGCTCTTTCGTCTTCAATTATTATTTTCTCTATTGATGGCGACTATTTTGTGCAATAAACGACCAAATTTTACTAGAAAGCAATATATTGAAGTTGGTCTGAATAGTCTTTATAGACGATGGGTCATCATCAACATTACTCCTAATCCCTGTCGGACTACTGATCGCAACTCACTGTGATTCTTTGGTAGGGTAAGGGCAGTCAAATGGTTTTCCCGATTTGGGTCTGGCTTATCTCTTTGGTCACATATCGTGAAGCATTGAAAGTTCAGTTCTGGTATTTCAGGACCATATTATCGCCCGATATTTTCTCTATACCTGTCAACTAGTTCACCAATTGACTGTTAGATATGTTCCTCATTTTGTGCTCCGTGCAAGCTCTCGTTCTTCGCGCATGTCAACCTTAACTTGACACTTTTCATTTGTCGAGAAGAACACGCTTCTTTGATAGACGATTCAGTTGATTCTGAAATCTTCGACGTGTCTAACCGTGTACTAGCTTTTGACTCGTGGCATTAACGGTGAATCTACTGCTTGTCGAATATGTGCTGTCCATTACATAGAAAAGTGTGCTGGTACTCATGCACAGTCCGCACTTCAGTTCCGCGTCGCAGTTCCTTTTACAACCTATTTTTCATTATTAGATGTGTGTGCCAGCTAGTTTTGTGATCGGAGCTGTTATCCACAAGTTGTTTTTCCATTCCACGTCATCCTTCTGTATGTGTATGTGTAAAGCACACACACACGCACAAAATGT
>JTDE01001535.1:71156-100240 GCA_014338405.1 Paragonimus skrjabini miyazakii | reverse complement strand
AAAAGTTGATTGCTCTCTTGCAGTCCATTTGAGAGTTCGTTCTATTTTCCCACTTCCGCAAACCACCTCTTTGTGTGTTAACACAATGCCATTATTCTTTTCATCGACATTCGCGAAGAATTCTGGGATGTCTGATTTTTTTTCGAATTGGGAAGCTTTTTGGAGCATAGTCAATCGCAGTTACTGGCATTCTTATTGCTCTCTTTTGCTCCGAGAATAATTGGTGCGAGTGTTAATAGCTTGCTGATTCATGAGACGTCTGCTCTTTGTTGAAGTTCGGTCTCCTACCTGTCTTCGAAAACGGAACTTACTAGTTGTTCACATGCCGGATAAACCATCTTGAATACCATCAGGTTGCCCGCATACCCATACCAAATTGAATGGCAGCATAAGAGTTATTTTTGTCACCAAGGCTTTTTTGTTATTTCAATTTTCATAAACATCCCAGACAGCTGGTTTCCCCATGATGTTAGAAGATTGGCTGTCAACCTAGCACTGAATTAGGGAGGCTATACCTCGCGGGTGATTTGTTTCATTTTTGAACAGATATTTTGAGTAGTTGACTTGAAAAGACTACCTTAACTGCTAATTATATCTTAGGTATAATCCATATGATCTGAAGTTTAAATTACTTTTGTTTACAGACGACATTCGGTCAACAAATTTATACCAGATGCTTTTTATATTTTACAGATTAGTCTTGATGTTAGTCTTACTTAGGACGCCTTTACAATATCAAACTTTCACGAAGAGGTTGACCATTGACACGGTGTGATAGCATGCGCTTCTTGTTGACTTGTTGAACAAAACTAGACTATGTGAGGACAACACCAACAGGTTGGCCAGTAGATCCATCGATTTGTGCACTGTGTTGGCCGTCGAGATTGGGAATTGGACTAAGTCTGTTCTTATTATGGATAATGTTAGTAGCGCCGGTTTGCTGCCATCTTAAAGTATATGTTTTTGAACTAAATGTTCTGGTTGAGAGCCCGATTTGTTCTGTTCATGTTTCGACGTCCTAGCACCTTCGCAATCCACATACAGCCTCAAATTCTCACAACGATGTTAATCCCATTGTGTACCGGCCGCTCTGTTGTTGCATTCAGTAAGGTGGAAAGTCATAAACACGTTTTTAGCCTCTCTCAAGTCGCTTTCATTGACATTCTCATTCAGACTCGTAGGTGTGCGTTGCTAATCTTACTAGCATTATTTCGGGAGGTTTCATTTCTTTGTCGTTTGTCGCTGTAAAGCTTGAATAGGTTTGCCACGCTTATCTGAAAAACCAAAATGCATTTCAGCTCAACAATATAGAATTGAGCATTTCTTTCACAAGCCAGCAGGCAGTTCCCATCTGCCTATCTTTGTAATGTGATCGGAGGTTTTCGTACACTCGTTTACCTCTACTTTTGTTCACATCTGCTAACCATATTGTTAAACGAGGCCACGTACGGAAAACAGAATCTACCTAAAACTTTTTGATGTGCACACAATACGTTGTCAGTTTAGCTTCCCGAAATATATGTCAATAGATCGTCAAGTTTCTGATGCGATCAGTTCATCGAAAACGGCAGCGGTGGTCGTACACCACAGTTAGCTTTGTCTTTGTCTTCAGCCGTTCGGACAGGCTACACACACACACAGTCAGGTGGCCAGAGTTACTTTTCGTCTTCACGAACAACTGCAATAACAAAACTAAACAGTCTAATTTAGTCACTCTACTGATGTGTGGTTATTCAGCCGTCGAGTACAGTGGTTACAGTAGCACAGATGGCAGACTATAAGTTTACAATGTGGTAAGAAGACAGAACAAAGAAGAATGCTTTGGGACTAGCTGCTGTCTAACGGTTCTTTTAACTCGGTGCTTGTTATCGGTTTTTAACTTTGACCGCGTGAGCTAGGTAGGAATTGACATTCCGTGGGCGGAAATTCACACAGTCGTAAATCCGAAAGATTGTCTGGTGCTCTGATGACGAACATGTGATAGAGTTTATGAAATGAATCACAGGGAAGCTTGTTGGTGAATTCATTAAAAACGTTGGCGCAGTTAATAACACCAAGTTGAAAGAAGAAATTCATTTGAACTAGATGGAATATAACCATAGAACCAATGTAATACCACACATTCTCTGATAAATATTTTTGTGAGCTGTTTTTGGCATCGAAACTTCGTCATGGAACTAAGGTAACTGTTAAACAAAACACTCGGATGCGGTGGTTGTTCCAGCAGATGTGAGAGTTGTATATGTAGATATATCGAGGAGTAAAAGCCATTTCTAAACGTTTTATCGCGTTCAACTCTAATTGACGACCGTCATATTGCATTCCTTTGGCCAATCCGTTTTGCAGAATTACGGCTTGATTTTTGGTACTGAAACTGTGAGGCATGACAACATTATCAGTGTGCTTACGTACACTGGCATCAAAGCCTACTACAGAATTTTCCATTTTTAAGTGAAGATTCCTAGTCGCGAAGAACTCTGCAATTGTTTACAACGCCAAGTGGTGTGTGACCGTTCAGTTCTCATCATTTGCCGCTTTGAACTACACTTCTGGTTCGAGCTGTCCACCAAATAGCAGAACAGTTGATGGATAATGAAGATTCACAAACCACTTGAGTCAGCAATCCTACAGATACATGCTCACCATTAATTACGACACACTATAGTGTCCGAGGGCGATTTCAACTAGTAGTATGAATGGTCGCGAACTCCCCAATCTGATAGTCGACATTTATCAACCTTGCTCAGTGGAGCGACCGTGGTTTCCGTAAGTCGTGACCACACCATAGCCTGGCTGCCGTACGGTTTCTTCTAACCATCAGCAACTACACTGGAAATGGTCTGGTATGGAAAACTCTTCATCGGCATACAAAGTACACGACCCGACCAGGGGAGACCGTACATTCTCACTATCTTGCTTATTAATCACGAACTTCCACATTTCCAAATGCTCGCTGCTACATTGTCGCGATACTTGCCTAAGCGATACATGTGTTAGTGGCCAACTGGTGGAGACGACGATGGTCGAATACCGAGCGGATGTGTCCATGTTGTATACGAATGAACTAGGTCCCGGACTGACAAAACTGAACATACATATTCACTGTACACCCTCCCTTAAAGTTATAGTCGAACGTCTTTGCGACGCCATAAGTGACGTAGATCATCGTATTCACAAAGTGCTTTCGCTGTCCTCGCGGACACCTCGTTAGCAGTACTACAACCTGACGAGATGATAGCACCCAAAGTAGGGAAAGCAATCGACTGTCTCAGTCGGTGTGCTTGCAACAACGAAGATAGGGTCCGTACCAATCCAACCTTGTCATAACACTACACTTTAAAGGTGTAAAGCATCTAGCCTTCAAACTAGACACATTATTCACTAGCTTCATCATAGTCTGCATGTTCTCCGCAGAATAACCAGGTAAGGCAGTGTTGCGCGCATATTCAATGTCCCTAAGCTTTCTGCCTGATGGAAACACAATTCCGAGCATGTCGAAACCTGTGAGTACTGCATACAGCTCATCATCTATCATATGGTTCAGAAGGAAGGGTGCTATCGCACATCCCTGTCGAACGTCATTTGACATGGAGAATGCTCGCGATAGTTACCCATAAATACACACCTTACACTCAGAGGGAGTATACGACGACCTCAGTGAACTAACATACTTCCTTAGGCCAAGTAAGTTTCACGGTCCTCACATGTGGTCCTTGTGATATTCGGGGAGGGGATCAGTCGATGTTTACTTGCAAACTGTTGAATTTGCAGTTCGCTTCTGTGGCGTTTCTATAGCGCAGACCTCTTCGCAACAAGTACGTACAGCTTTTGATAGTTCGATCCATCGATCGTCTAGATCACGCTTGTGACCTAGATTATTCGACCGTCAGTTTCATTTGACAAACGTTTCATGCAAGTTTGCCACTCAGTTTCAGGCTGAGCATTTTTTTGCTTGCGAGAGTAAACTTCAAAACTTCATAAGTCAGGACGATCGCTTAGCGTGATTTGCTGAAAGCTTTATGAAAAAGAATATTGAATTATTTTCTGATGCAGTGACTCTTTCTTGCACACGTTTTGATATTACTACGATGTGGTATCCCAAGAGCCTTACTGTTGTCAAAACTGGACTGTCACATAACCTAGCTATATCTGTCTAGACGTTTAGGTGATTGAACGAACTACACAACTAGACACATCAATGATCGATTGAGGATTTTGCTAACTGAAATGAAGTAGATCAGTCATCTGAAAATGATACATGCTTGAGGTAACAGATACTTTTTCCGTTACATTGAAGACGACAGAAGAACAAGCAGTTAGTTTGTACTTTCTTCTGAACAGGGTGATATACACACTTTCCATAACCTGTGCTGTACATCCCCTTGGAAATGTCTGCCAATGGCACGGCCGAATAATCAGCATATCTTTTCAACAAAGTAAGTGAGATTCGATGTGAGTCTGATGGATTCAGACATTTTCGTTTACGTTACTAGTTGTGTTACTAATAACCCCAGCCACCGGAAAATCAGTATCCAGCAAAACAAGGTTTTGAAAAATGTTACATCCGCACTGTCTCTGCTCGAGTCTCTGAGCTTCAATACACCGTCAGTGAAAATAGACTTATTCACTCTGCTTTCACCTGTATCCTGTTCGAATTGTGAAAAATGCATGACAGCAAATTTTCTAATTGGTTAAAACGGTTTGTTGTAAGGCTTCACGTCACATGGTGTTGACTAACATATGGATTAGAAACTTTAGGACACTAGCTGCTAGCCTTTTTTGTGACCTGAAAACTAATCTGAAAGTATTTATCAGACTACCAAACTTTCTGTGGGATTTGCAGACGGACTAAATAATGGTATGAAAAATAGTAGACAATAAATATGTGATTGCTGATTACTATCAGTCTGTTTTGAGATTGCTACCAGAAAAGATGTTTCTTTCTCCCAAGATGGTATTACCTACATAACGGTAGCATCCCATCAAACCTCTTTACGGTGCTTCATGTCTAGAGCAACCTTTTTCCTAGTTAGTCACTGCTTCTTTGCTTCAAGGTTATTGGAATTGAAATGTACATTCTTTGCCCCTTAAACAAAGAGGCATGGGAAGACCGTGTGTGAATAATAACCTTGTTTTAGTCTGATCCAGTAATTCGTGTTTTGTCGTACGTTGGTCAACGATACGATGCTACTATCGGTTGAACCATCATCAACACTGAATTGGACAAGTACTAAACGAAAATAAATGAATATGGAACTTGTAATCTGCAATTCGTCATCACGCCATGTTTCAATATTTGTAATGGTTCACTATGGATAGCTAACCTAACTTACACAACGATATGTCTGTTTCTCGTATCCAGGGTTTGTTCTGGTGAACGTCAACACGTGATTTAATCGGAGTGGTTGGTGTGTTATTGTTCGATCGGTTTCTGTAGACCTATAAAATCAACCGATATTTTTTCATAACGCTCATTAACCGTGAACTGTTTTGTTGAAGTCGGACCTCTCAAAATGGCACTCTATAGTAATGTCTGCGTGCGATGACTGTGTTTTTTAGACAGAAGTGTCTACACTCCTTCCCTAAGGAAAAGGTTTGTAACATTTATTGACACTTAGATTTCGGAAGGAAAGTTTATGTATTATGTTGCCACTAGGTGTTATAAATACTTTAAAGATACACCGGCTGTATATCATACTGTCACTGACTTGTACCCCGACTCCTCTGAGTGCTGTTGTCAAGGCAACCAGTTAGTATCTAGCCCAAATGTAACCTAATATTTCGCATGATAGCATACATTTCTTGATGTCAACGCTGAAAATTGTACCAAACTGCAACATATATTGATTCGGGCACTCTGTTTTTAACGTTGAGTTTTTGTTTTAGGGACGTAGTGACCCGTTGATCCCGTGTGTTATAACCAACTTCTATTAAGCACGAACGCGAATTACTGATACGAACAACGGCAAACGAGTAACATGAAGAGAAATCCTTTCCGATTAGCCCTCAAACTAAGAACGACAAGATCGAATGAAATGACTGTGCATGGGCAAAGTCTTCAGCCATCAGACGTTTTTCAAATTCACTTAAGAAACTGGTTTATATTCATAGAAAGTAATTGACCTTGTGGCCACATGAGCCTACGAAAAGATGTTTGAAATCCACTCCGATCCATATCTCAGTACCGACTTGTGATAGCCGAATCGGATTTTTCGAGTCAGGTTTACTCTAAACTTAATACCATCTGAACTTTAACTTGTTTGCGTTCTCTTGTATTGGCAACTAGTGGTTGACCACACTTTCTCTGCTGCGTTATGCCATGATGGCGATCGACCTAGGTGAGATGAGACGGAGTGCCATTCCTGTCAAAACATTTGTGCGGTACTTAGCTAGTGGTCAGTGTGCCATGAGTTAATGTCTGTTTTAACAAATCGGACTGACTTATTAGAAAGAACGTTTGTTCCCGGGTGGCATTTTCCAGTTTCCACGGCCGAGAGTTTTGACTGTGTTAACTTGTTACCGAGCTGTAGGTTGCTGGACACTTTGTATGATCGCGGGACATTTCCATTTTGCATAGAAGATGTTTTTTTTTACGCGTCTGTGTGTACCATGTGGGCACAACCTTAAGAACGATGCGGTTTGTTGGCATGCTTTCACAGCAGATAAATCTACCTTATCAGTTACTATGGCTTCTTATGTACACTAACTACCGTGACGCAAACTCGTATTTCTGATCCAACCCATCAATTGTTGGAACATTGCCTTTATTCCAGCACTGAGTCCGATGTTGAATTTACGGTTAAACAGCGAAGGCCTAGTTTGCGATAGCTCGGACATCACACTAATTTTCTGCTATCTTCGTTAAACCCTGAAAGAAAGCGTAATTTGTATTCACAAATTTACTGCAGTATTGTGTGATTCTTTGACTCATTGCCCGTTTCCATGATGTAATATATCGAAACGCTTTTTCTAATGCTATACCTATCAAAATGTATAAGGCTTATATGCGACAGTGAACAGAAATATCCAGAGTAAAAAGTGATTTATAACTAATGATATAAAATGTAATCGACTTCGAATCTGCACTACATTTGGGTGTGCTAACCACAAATTTGTGTTGTTCTTTGCCTCTTTTATGTAGCCAGTATTCCTTTATAAAACTACGTCTGAACATCAATGTCATCATCCCCAAAAATCACTTGCAACTATGGCGATAAGGCATCCATTAAAGCACAACGTTTATTGTCCAACTCGCCGATTCTCATGCCACGCGCGTTGATGAGTCGGAATTCCGGTCCACAACAGACCCGGTTTCCGCTCACACATCGTGTGCACCTCTGCCCGATTTGTGTGTGTGACCGACACCTTCTGTCTGAGAGTTTTTCGTCTGCCATTCCTTGTCTGTTGGTCTGATCGCGTAGAGCGATAGCTCTTCCGCTCGCCTATGCTGTCCGCGATCTGATTGCTATGTACGCTTTTGTATGTGCCTCGCCGCTGCGTTGAGATATTCTGCCGGGAGTTCAAATACTTGCACCTCTGCTACACTACACTACCGTTATAGATTCCACTGCAACCCAGATGGTACGTAACTGCACCGCACCATAACCGTTGGGTTTGCATTCTCAGGATGTGTCAGTCTATTCAGTCTAATGGGCAAGATGAATATACACGCAAGTGTGTTAGCCTTGCTTTTTTCGAATACACTGCGATGTTACTAATCGTGGTGGCTCTGTCGTATACCCGTCGTTATGGGGACACCAGTAGTTCGTCGCAAACAGTAGTTAAGTATCATCTGCGTAGTCTGTTGGAGTATGGCAGCTGTTTGGATAGCTTTTTATGCTGGTACCCATCCGTCTGTTGACACAGTGAGTTACTTCGCCTCCTGAAGTGGTTCCTAGACTTACACATCCTTTGCTTTGCTCATTATACCACTAGAAGAAACGATTAAGAAATACACCAGACCGGAGTAGTGTATGCGAAACGGTGATACCATCTACCTACGTTCGGAGCTCAGGGGTGTATGAATACATGACCTCACTCTGAGTGTGTTTATTACTTTTGATAATGAGAAATTTGTTACCAGTATTCCCCCCCCCCCCTTAAGCCATACTACGTGTTATGACGCACAGTTGTTCTGAGCATCAGACAAGTGTTGAGAATCACTGAAACATCAACCTACTACTTAAGCTATCTGATTCATATGCTCTCATGCGCATCTGGCGCTTTTTGTTCCAGTGTAGAAAAATGTGTTTGTTGTGGTCGTTTATCCTGTACGCTTGGATACATTCTGGGATGGACTGGTTATTCGAACAATTCCTGCGGAATTCGCTCACACTTATTCCCCGGTTAAATTTCTGGACATACCGCATGTCTGACTTACGCAAGCCTCTTTCTCCTACTCCATTTGCTTAGTCTCTGTAGTGGTTTCTCTCTCTTCCTCTACTGCCAACCATCTAGCCGGATGACTGATTTGTTGTTGTTTGGCTCGTTCGCTCAGTCTCCTCCTAAGGCAAGAGTTGCTGCTGACATTGTTTGTTGATGACTGTTTGGTCAGATTTATGTGCGTGTGTGTTAGTTTGTGGGCTGCGGCATTCATATCTGGGTCCACATCCGAATGACTCGACTGCATTCGTCTCCGATCTGTCTATGCAGGCTGATTGTGTGTGTGTGTGTGTGTGTGTGTGTGTGTGTGTGTGTGTGTGTGTGTGTGTGTGTGTGTGTGTGTGTGTGTGTGTGTCAGACTTGCCAAACTATGGTGTTTATCAGTTTCGTGTACATTGAATAATGTTTCATGGATGGACGCACATTAATGTTAAATGCTTCTGACTATGGCATTTGATGTCCCGCTGACAATGTTTGCTTGCTGATCAGCCCGCGATTCACGTTGGCCAACGGATGATTTGACAGGTAGAACTGAAAACAGTTGCAGTAGAAATGTAATGCTTCATTCTGCATACTCTCAAAACGACACCCCCTAGTCGATTCGTTCAAGATTGATACCGGCCACGGTAGTGTGTCGATTTACAAATGAGCTTGATATCATTAGCCATTGACAGTGTATGATGGCATGCATTTTCCAGTTTGCCAGATATTCCATACCTCAAATGCCCCTATATTATTTGTTGTTTCATTGTCTATCCTGATCCTGTCCCACGACCCTAAAAGTTGCACTACAGAACTCGTTAATGGTAACTACTTTTCAACGGATACACTAGTAGAACTTCTATCCCAAATGATCTCTCATATATTCCATTCGCCTTTTGACCTACGTTTTGCTTCCTATGACACCAGTTCCCAAACAAGGCCAAAAACGCCCCCGGATGCAAAAGTATCGTGGGATGTGAGTGTTTCGAGAAACGGATCTAATTATCTCTATCTAACGAATCCACAGTTTGATGAACAATTAGCGATTCTTGCTTCATCCCCACGTACTGCTAAGCGTACTGAGTAGATTATAATCAACCCCTTTCGCGCTCGTAGTGACGCAGGTATTGACGAGCGCTCTACTCTATTCACGATGCGAAAGGATTGTACCATGAGTTTACAGGAAATAAACATCAGCAACTTGTTACATGACTTCAACTAACCAGGATACCGATTGACGAAATGATGCGTGTGGGTATATGCATGTTTGAACCAGGTGAGTGACTGGTCAAATGTGACACTTTTGAAAGTGTAGTCGAGGATTGGTGGTTAGTGAACGTTTTCGGTTGTAGACCATATTAAATTATCGTGACGTGTGTCAGATCAAGATGGCGTTGCACGAAAAAAATGGCAAACGGATGAGGCGTTCAGCGAATTTGGTAAGTTGTTTGCCAGAACAAAGTTCTCGCTATAGTGGATTTGTTTCTGTTCCCACTTTATAATGCCGTTGTATTGTAGCCTGCTTGGTGTTAGTCGGTTACATCTGATTGACATCATTAAGTGACACAATAATTGCCATGATGATTAAAGGTCGATTGTAATTGTTTGAGAGCATTGCCGACCAAATTTAATCGACATCCTTTGAAGCATGGGAGGCTCGACTGAGGTATAAGCCTTGAGGTCAAGCCTTTCATCTTCAGATCCTATGTCCTTTGACACCAGATATTCGCATCTAGGATTGTTCGAGCCAATAAATACCTGAGGCAGGTAGGTTGTGCTCAGTGATCTCTAGCGTGTCTGCCTCGCCGCTCCAGTGTTGTAACCACTGACAGCAAATGTTTTCGATACGCCTGTGGTCGAATACTGACACTGTGGACATTCCTTGTGCAGACTGGCCGGTCTCTTAGCATTGTGGGAGAACTGCTCTTTACATTCAGCTGTTACAAGGCTGAGGTTATGTTCGAGTAATAGGTGGCGTAGTTTCATCATCATCATCATAACAGCCATGAGCCTGACCAAAAGATACTGTGGCTCGGGTCGCCGTTCACCTCAACAGTGACGTAGAATATCCTAGAAGAAAACGTTACTGAGGAGGCTGAAAATTAATGAAAGAAGACTAACAGGAAGAATTAGAAATGGTATGGATACAGGTACGCCATTGACTGCGACACATCGCCATCTCGGATAGCGTCTCTAACCAGCGGTTTGAGTGATCACGAGGACCCCATCCAGGCAGGCGACACCTACCCACTTTGCTCAGTGGAGCAGTCAAGGTCTTCATATTTCGTGACCACGTTGTTGCTTGACCACCACGCGGTTTTATCCAACTGTTGGTGGCCTCAGCATATAATGCCCGGTAAGGTAAACGATCAGATGACATACGGAGTACGTGACCTAACCATCGCAAGCTGTGCAACGTTATCAGCTGACCAACTGATCGCGCATCCCGAGCGTTCCGGAATACGCGCCGGCGAACTGCCACATTGCTCACGCGATCAGTCCACTTAATATGGGCCAATTCGCGGAGACAACGATGGTCAAACATAGCAAGCCTGTTGATGTCTTCTTTGTGAACAGGCCACGTTTCCGAAGCATAAAGCAAAATGGAACGCACACAGGCATTATATACCCTTCCTTTCAGCGATAACCGGACGTCTTTTCGACGCCACAGATGACGCAGTTTGGCAAAGGCGACTCGTGCCTTTGCGATCCTCGCTGATATCTCATCAGCAATATTACAGGCTGACGAGATAGTGCTACCCAAGTATGTGAAACTGTCCACATTCTCACGCGGATTACCTGTAATGAAGAAAGTAGGAGTTGAAGTGCTCCAGTCTTCAAGCAACACTTTGCACTTTGAAAGTGCGAAACGCATTCCATACAAACCAGCATTAATCACGTGGCACCTCTTCAGTTTCCCAGATCGTCTGCAGGAGTTCTGTCAGTTCTGATATCAACCTATCCCCACCATCCTTGAAAAGAGAGGGAGAGAGGAGATCTGGTCCAGGAGCCTTATTATGCTTCAATAAATTGAGCTCCAGGACCACTTCTGCTTCCGACGGAGGACCGTCTGGAGTGCAATAACTGACCGTTCGGGTACCGTCGTCCACATGATCTGGTTGAGGCCAGCTGAATTGCTTTTCAAAATGTTCAGCCCACCTGTCAAGTCGGCGCGATTGACTGGTAGTAAGTGAACCATCTTTTTCACATATCGTCTCACTTACACCGACTTGACGGCCAGTACAACCACGGATCAGGGAAAAAAGCTTTCTGCTGTTCCCAGATAAAAAGGCTTTTTCCATCTCTTTTGATTGTTCGACCAAGTATTGCTCACGGTCTTTGCGTAAGCTTTTAGTCAGCTTGCGTTTAAGTTCTCGACGGTCGTCATCATATTCAGAACCAGGTGGGATCGAGCGACGCTTGTTCATAAGGTTTATCGACGTGACAGAAATCCAGTTCTGTCGCAACTGAACAGCCCCATCGGAACATGCCTGTTCACCGCATGCCTTCATAGCATCGGCGATTTGTTCCCAGTGTTCATTAGGATCCTTCATTTAACTCGAACTGGGTAACTTCTTCACCAACGCCTTTTGGTAAAGCGTTCTTTACATCCTCATCGCTCGAATTCCAGTTAAGCACTTCACATTTACGAACGTGTGTCCTCTGGGCAAATGATCAAACAAAACGGTCACGCACAACAGCATGGTCCGAATCCAGGTGGTTGCTCCAAAAGGCACGACAGTCCTTAACAGAGTGGCGCCACCTGTAACTGACTACTGTATGATCCAACTGTGTCCACGGTTGGGAGGCGCACGGAGGTCTCCAAGTAACACAGTGCTTTTTTCTGTGTTGGAATGCCGTACTCGAAATATACAGACCGTGGGATGCGCACAGCTGCAGCAGTCTTTCGCCATTATCAGTGCGTTGTGCCCGGACACCAAACATACCTCCTAGTCGCTTGTCATCCGAAGAAAGACGACCAAGCTGGGAATTAAAATCGCCTGCTAGTATGATGATGTTTGAGTGTTTAGTTTGCCTCAGAAGGTCAACGAGAAGGCGTCATAGAACGCATCCTTGGTAGCATCCGAACAGCTGTCCGTCGGAGCGTACGCGGACATAATGAATACACAACACCTTTCTGATTTGCGTCGACAGACTTTAACCGACACATAGTCTGACAGTGTACAAGCGACTATTCACTGGGATCCAATCGAGCAAACATTGCTCCGCTCTGGAACTCAGTGCGATCCCCACTCCAGCTTGACCGTGAGATTCAGCTTCAGCGTCACCAGAAACCCTGAGATAGAAGCGCTTGGATCGACAGTTATCTAGGGGTGAGCTCAAATGGATAACCGTGCTAGAATCGTAGACTCGCGTCTCCGACACACAGCACACATCAATACTCAGACTTAAGAGAGTACTTGCCAGAGCAGCTTGCTGACCGACTTGTCGGAGAGTGCGGACATTGTAGGCGCCAATGTTTACCAGTTGTCTTGGCCTCAGAAAACAATTATCGCCCGAAGGCATATGGAAGGCAGAATGAATAGGGGGTAAAACAGTAGGAGAAAGTTGAGATCGGTTAGTAATGTCACTTTCGAGAGAACGATAGCTTCTGATACTTCCCCGTCGTTTATGCCGCGGAAGGGGGTTGACTTGAGGGACCCCACCCCGAGTCTCTGACTCAAAAGTCTGACCCCACCGGGAGCCAATGACTCAAGAGTCCGACTCACTTGGCAGTGAGGGGCTTGCCTAGCCCGAGGGCGCAGTGAATAAGACAATAATGTCTCGTTCGGAGCACTGCTGCGCGCAGTGGATGTACTCGAAGCTACATCAGGCTTTTGGGAGGTAACATGTTTTTCGACCGTATTGGATAATACGCCGGCGGTCACGGTCAACCGTTGGGCGATCGGAGTGCTCTTTGTTTGAGGGTACCTTTTCTAACCCCATTCTTCCTGATAGGGAAGACAGCAGTGCCGCAACCATAAAAATAGTTCTGTTGTATGCCCATAGGATCGTGCCTCACTACCTAAGCACTCCTACGCGGTCAGTAGTGCGACATACAATTTTATGAGCGTAACTGCTTTTCGTCTGACTGCTTCTTTTTGGCCTGTCTGACAAGGTTGCACCTGGAAGGACCGGAGTCCTAGTCAGCATAGCCCGCCGGATCAAAACAGTACACAAGCCCAACCACCTCGCCAAGGTAATAGTATAGGTCGCGGTGGCGTAGTTTGGCAAACACCACTCAGGCTTTATGAGTACGACTTGTAATTTTCAGTCATGGCGTGCCCCACTGTGATGGTCGAACAGTTAACGTGATTATTCCAGTGTGGGTCTGTAAATTGTTTCATATTCTATACTGTTTGGTATAGTACAGTACTGTCCTTTATCATCAAGTGCGCAAAAGCGCTTCTCCTTGCTTTCTTTTTTTTGCTGGAAAGGACGATATTTCAATCTCCCGGAACTCGATCGATATGTGACCAAGGCAATTTGAACTTACTAGTATCCATCAAGATATATTTTAACTGATTATCAGTTCTGCTCTTGGCTTCTCTATAAGGAAAACCATTCTATAAACCTCTCATATATCGTGTTGTGATGACTACTCAACCGCCATGGTTCTTGGCATCCGTTTCAGACAGGCATGTCACAGTGTTTGAAGCCAAACAACGTCTTTGCATAACACGATCCAATGTTGGGTTGAGCTGTACCACTTGTGGTTCTGCTCACACATCATCAGTGTATACCCGAAGGAGTAAGAACAGCGGGCGTGTGGGCGGAGGTCTTTGTGGTTGAGCTGACCAATGTTGGTTAGCCAGTTAGACCAATGAGAAAGTGAAACTCTTATCTCTCGGAACCGAAAAACGGTTGACTTGAATGGTAAGATCTGAGTCGAAAAAAACGATGACGAAAGTATAAGGATATAGGATTTCATAAAGATTATTGGACTATATATTATTGAATTCTAAATAGATTTCCACGGCCCTTGTTCACGAATGAGAAACCGGGTGTTTTGACAAACGTCGGAGGTTGTTGATGCTGAGCAAAATGGGCAAAGGTCACTTGTTTGGCTGAGGTCCTGGGGAACATTCTAATCGCTGGCTAGGATCGCTATCCGAAGTGGAAGTGCATGACAGTCAATGGCGTACCTGTATTCACACCATTTTGAGTTCTTCTGTATAGTCTTCTTTTATTAATTTTTAACGTTTTTAGTGACGTTTTCTTCCGGAATATTTCACGTCACTGCTGTGGTAACCAGTAGCCCGCGCCACATTGCCTCCTGGTCAGGCTTAAGGTCCATGTGATGATGATAGTTATGATGAACAATCCGAGACAGTCGCATTTTTCGTAGTCATATAACCTTGTTAACACGACTTATGATATCCGTAGTTTTTTTGCGCATCTCGCGCTTGAATCCACGGCAGCGCAGCTATCGTTCATTGAATCTTCGGACATCCGTCCAGATAATATCATTCCAGACGTCCCGGTTCACTGCTGAGTTCTTTCAAGATCGAGACTTCATTTCACAACACGAAAAACTTACTTGGACAACATCCTGATATCACGGATTCTAACCGCCAGGATTTCGATTACCTGTTTCTGGTTGTCCGTAAAGCACCTGCTTAAGTATCTGTTCGTCACCGCTTCTGTGGGCGTGTGTTAGCCTTCGAAGCTGATTGGTCATCAACATGAGATAAGTTCCGTTCGTATCTGCTCGCTGAAGTACCTCAGTGTTTGGAATCATGTCCGACCACCGAATGAGTAAGAAGCGTTTTAGGTGTTGCAGGTGGAAACGACTCAGATGCTGCACATTTCGCTGATTCAGTGTCGAAATTTTACTGCTGTACAACAGCGTAATCAGGATCATATACGTCTTTCAACGAACCCCACAGAAACCCTAACCTTTGCAGCACGACCTCGTAACTCGCGATCCATGGAAAATTTTCTCGGCAAATTGTGCATACAGCACGCGAACGTCTGCAAACCACAGTATGCGCACTGTCAAATTATATAGCCGAGTTGTGGCACCGAAACTTCGAATATTCAGAAAGCGATAATCCGTGCGCTATTCAAACGCTACATCGTTCACAGAGTTCTGTATTGTAACTGTTAGCATTGCTGGCAAATACAAACTAAGTAAAGTTCGTGCTAAGATACAATCCTGCTTCACGCCAGTGACCATATCAAAGTCATCAGTGATCGATCCACGATTGCACTTTCGTCTACATATTCACATGCAACGTTTTACTCGAATTGATGAACTTACCTGAACATCAAAAATTAACAAGCACCGTCCGCGTTTAACCATGGCTCACAGGAGCAGACACCGTGGTGACAACCTCGAAGAGTACATACGACGTTCAATGCACTTCTTCATATTGTGTGGAGTAGTTACACTATGGCGATGGTACTTCGACTTGCCTGCAATCCATATTACTGCTTGGGGCATTGGTCTCGAAAACTCCTCATTGTGCCGGTCCAGCAGTACTCCAGCCAACACCTTTCCAACGCAGCTCAGTAAACCGATGCCTCGGAAACGGTTGGTGCTTTGTTTGCCATCCTTACATTTAAACAAACATACTATCAGAGCATCCTTGTACTCTCGAGGTACTGCTTATCTCCCGAATAGAGTGAAGCAAATTGCGAAAAGCATATTACAAATCTGTGTCGCGATGTTTCAAGAGACTCCCTGGCAATCCATTTTCACCTGCAGCCTTTCCGTTTCTCAGTTGTACAACAGCTCTCTGTACCTCTCCTAAATTTATAGAGACGGCAAGTGACGTTTTGATATCTTTTTACAACAGGCTTCTCACGGTCACCGGATCGATAATAACCGGCCGGTTTAGTAAGCTATCAAAGTGCTTGCACCAGACTTTCATGTTGTTCTCAGGTCGGGTATACGAATAACCCGAATTCTTGTCAGTCAGAGCCTTAGTAGACTGGATAGATGGGCTAAAAATCGTTCTTAGCGAATCACAGAACTACTTTTGCTATCGGCGGTCGGTGTAGCCTTGCATCGACTCATCGTGTGTTTTCCATCACTTGTCTCTGATTCCGCGAAGCCGTTCGGCGAATTGATGGTGAACACTCCGAAGCCTTGCTATTTTGTTTTCGTTGCCTGGATCCATTGTGATAACTGCAAACTCCTCACTATTCTCTGGTGTCAGGTTGGAAATGACTGCGTTGTTGTCAAACCAATCAGGGCATTTTTAGAGGTATATGCCTATCGTCTCGATGACTGCTGCTGTGATCTATCCTTTGAGGTGTCGCTACATACCGTCAGGAGTAATGATTACGGCAGTGTTTTTCAAGTGAACGGCAACGGCACGATGACATATCATTCTTGTTTTCAAGTTCTGCAGTTCACTAACATCTAGTTTTCACTGCTGTCTGGATGACCTAAAATGAACAGGCTTACGAACATGAATAAATACTTTGACCTTAACCAGCCTATGATCCGCGATTCACTCGGCTCCTCACGTCACTCGCATGATATTCACGTGGCAAATGTCGCGCAGTCTACGATCGTACAGTCAAGCAGGCGGTACTGACCCGTTTTTGGGTGAGTCCGAACCGTGGTATTGTTGGTACCCAGATGGAATCCGGTGTTTGTGATAGTCAAATCTTGAGCAGTGCGCAGATGCGAACGATGATCGCCGTTGTGGTCGATTGCAACAATGAATTAGTGTCCGAGAGCTCTCGGTCAGGCTAGTGAGTTGTGCCCTACGGGCTCGTTGAATGTTCGCAGACGAAGTTGGTCACTCCTCGATTCCAATCGGATTGTGACAAAAAGCTGATTACAGAACTGGTCCTTTTTATCATCGGTGTGATACACAGTTGGATCATAAACACTGGAAAATATAGAGTATTCACCTTGATCGGTTCACAGGTGATTGATACTGATACCATGCATTTCGCCCACCATCTAAGAACTGATGCAATCAGCAGCTGTGGAACACACATCGTAATCCCAAGCACAATCTGCCAGATTGCCCATCAAGTCAAATGTGTATCCAGTATCTGCTTCTGTTTACCTAACTTGGTCTGTAAGCCTTGTTTCACTTAGGTTGGTGACATCGATGCAGTAGCTGCGCAGTTTCATATTGATCAGTGCGGTTCGGCCTTCCAGCTGTTCGGTGCCACTTGGATCTAGCAGCACACGCACGTTTCATGTCATAACGGACAATACCGCACGTTCCTGGGTGTGTATTAGGTTGGACTTCCTGTTACTAAGATTTGTCTGAGCGATGTCTGCTATAGGATTCTTGTTGGAAGAGCATTATCATATTTTCTCTTGTAGACCCTGCTGAAAACAGCTAATAGGTCGACCAGGTTTATTTTGTACAATGACCAAAGCATTTTCCTTTGTTTTATTTTGTATTATCATTGTTTGTATGGGTTTGCGATACTTCGAGAACATCCGGACCTAGACAAGTGAACGACTAGGGCTCTCTACCAGTCTTTGGCTCAAAAGCCCGTACCATAAAGCAGTGAGTGGACGATGGTAGACCCAAGCGGGTGTCGTTTTTTTTGGATAAGGGGCCAGCTTATACCAAACACAAATTGAAGAATCAGGAACAGTAGTTCATCTATCCTCTATTTACTAGCCTGTCTTGTATGTGATCTTGTCGGTATGGTCATTGCGCCGTTCAGTTTAACCAAATGAGTTATCAAGATGTGCAAATACATATAAAGGATTACCCACGCAGAAAAATGACGATAAACGTGGTCGAATAAAACGACTTAACAAAACTGGTTAAACCTGTGGATTGCGAAGCCGCTAGTAACACACACAACAACCCGGCATGCACAGTACACTGGCATCATCGACTAGAAGCGAAGCTGCTTTTTGTCTGGCTACTACCTTTTGATCTCTCTGACATGGTATAACTTTGGAAGTCCTAATCAGCATAGTTCTCCGAATCAAAAACAGTGCGTAGGCCAGAGCACCACGCTAACACAGTAGAAAAGTCAAGTATGTGAAACAGCAGACAGCTCATCAAACCCAGGCGCGTCCCTCTGCAAACTAAGGTAAGCTTTAGAAGTGACATGCATAGACACGGAATGAACTGAGGTGTGAACGACATTTTTTATTATTTCTCAACACAGGTCACCTAGAGACCAACACCCAAGATTTAGAGATCGCCCGCTGGAAGAGGAACGGAAGGTGAACCCACCGATCCAGAAGTCCTCTGGGAGGCGTTTAATGATAAAGATCCGTAAAAAGACAACCGACTGTCGTGTGAATCGAAATCCATCCACTTAGTGGTTGCCGTCTCAAACGATACCCCTCAAGAAACTTACGTATGACGACCTTTTCCACGTATGCGGAGGTTTTCGAGCACCGTAAATCATGCAGGTTCGCAAACCAGTCTGGCAACGCTAAGTCTATCCACAACGCCTATCGATACACCGGGCTCTGAATAGTTACATCCGAAATTTAGCAAGCGTCTTGCGAATTCCTAACCCACTATGCAACTAACTCCGCTCCAGTAAAGACGGTTTGCAGTGACGGGTTTGTTATTAATTGGGCGTTAACTTGCAAGAACCTATTAGAAAACTAAGAACACGGGAACAAACGACAAACTTTGATATTGTATCCTCCAAGTTTACAAAATCCGACTCAATCGAGCTACACAGACTCAGCCAGGTACAACAGAAGACCTGATGAAGATGCAAAAATGTGTAATTGAAACCAAGAGTGCGGATAAAAATAGATCCACCAAAATAAAGTGAAGCCGAATTAACTGCATTGCAACAAGAGTTGTTAGTGTGATTTCGATTACAACACTCCTGAGGAAGGCCACCCGAGGTGGTTGAAACATAGAGTATCACAACGTATCACACGTTGTGTTATTCTCAATCCATTTATCAAGAGTTGGACACGTGTATAGTATCAGGCCTTGGAAATATGTCGAGGTTGACGTTCATCGCGCACAGTTTGAACAATCGAATGAGTCTGCCCCAAAAAGCTTATATTCATCACAACGGGGGTTCCGAATGTAAGAGGAAGGAGAGTTGACAATCACAGAATAAATGAAGGCGTGGTCATCAACTTTTTGTTTTAAATACTGAATACAGGCAGTCACTTTGACATCCATATTAGATGTGAAGAAACCCTTTACGTAATCGCTGCATTATACTGACCCATGAACGTGCGATCTGTGAAAAAATGTTAGCACAGGTTGTCAGTTTGTCTTAAATCAAACCAAATCGAACTCGCTGACTGTTTTGGGAGCCGAAGTGCGCCATAACACCATCGTCCGTGTTTTCGTGCAGTCGCACTTTGATGTTTTTGGCCTCTTTTTGCCATGGGTGCACCATATGCCATCAACTATCCGAGTAGAACAAATGTTGAAGCATCTCTCGTACGACGAATGTAAATCAAGGATATGGCTTTTACCAATACATATATTTCTTAAAATAGTGCTCATGTTGAAGCGTTCGACAACTTCCTTGGATAATTTGTCTTCCAAGAAGACTATACTGTAGCGTATAGACCAAGTTACGCAGTAACTAGTGTTTCAGCACACTGGACCCATCATGAATCGGTGTATTTATCAAGCCCAAAGCGAGAGACACTCACCAGTAAGAAAGCCGTGTTAACCCATCGATCAAATTTCCAGTTGGGCATACAGAATCAGTTGGCGACGGACCTTGCGTTGGTTTGATAATGGTGTGGCGATTTCTGTTTCCCATCACTCGGTTTCTAATAACAGTTATCCTAGTTTCTTGCTTTACATACTTTTGTTCCCACACCGCCATTTCCCTGGTGGTTATTCTTGAACATAGTTCAACTGACGCACCATGTAATAATTCTCGTGTCGTTTTGACCAATATCATCTCAAGCTTTTCATCATTTTCAAGCACTATATTACAACATTACCTCAAATACATCACGCTTCTAATTACTTTCTTTCAGAATTAACACTAAGCCAACCCTCAGACCAAATGGCAGGTTATTCAGTAGGCCAGTCAAACCGTGGAACTGGAAAATTACGTGAAGGGTGTCATGAAACGAAACTTACTCTGGTTAGAAGTTTCCGAAACAGGAATTTATTCTGATCCAATAAACGTTGAACTAGTTCCGGAGAACAGTGTAGCATAACCGAGGCGCGTTTATTCTCACCCACGGTCGCCATGTGTAACCTACATTGATGTTGGGTCTGTTTTGCTTCGAGACTGCTGCGAGGGATAAGTAGTTTACCGAAAATATCGATCCACAGCAAAGTAATCTTCAACACAACGGACTACTGTGCCGACTACTCGATCACCAACGTAGAATTGACTCACGGTACACCGAGACGTCGATCGAGTAGACGATGCAAGTGTTCAGGGGGCAGTAGCCGTTACTATACTGGGTCGTTCTAACTTGAGACGGTGTTGCACGGTCAGACTGGATCGACGCACCACAGCCGTAGATGGGGGATACGAGCTCAGCGTGTTTCAGAACCGGGCATTGTAAAAGCCAACTGCCATATGCTGATAATGTGATACACTTTGAGGTGAACGATGGTAATGTATACGAACGCTGTGATGCACGAAAAGGAAACTGTGCTAGCTTTGTTCATATTCGCAGGAGGTTATCACTGAAAAAGTCAGTCCTCACTAACGGTTATGTGCTTTTTGATCTGCGCTACGTGTCAGTAAGGCAAGACGGAGCTCATTTCAGTTTCAAAAAGTGTTTCACGCATTTCGTACCTGATAACGTTTCTTCATTGGGAATGCCGTTTATCAGGATTTTCTTTTTTTTTGTAAAGCATCGTATATTAAAAGGTGAATGTTCTGCGTGTTTTTCCGAAACAAATAATAGGTTGTTTTTCGTCCGTTCACGTGATTAATTTATACACGAAAGTTAAAATTTAACTAAAGCGTTCCGTTCATAGTATCATCAGGATTATGTTTTCTGGCTAAATGATATTCTTCGAAGGCAATTCATGATGTGCTGCTACAAGTTACCAGTATAAGAACAAGATCGCATTTATACATTTTCTAAGTTCAATTTCTTACTAGTACATATGAACGAACAACAGGATTTCGTTTGATGTCGGTTGATAAAAGGCTCAGGATAACCGTCCTGTTTTAACGCGAAAAAAAGCTCAATACTCCATTGTAGCGATATATCTTCTGTGCTCTGGACTTCGTTAAGCAAATCACCTACAGCACTGGTTGGCTTATATGGGAGAAAACATATTAGCCAATCCACGTTGAATTTCTTCAGGTTTGTCGCAAAAATGCATCATCATTTTGCCAGTTTATGAGGACATTTGGAAAAGAGAATAGTTGCGGCTGTTCCCCTTCCACCACCGGTCTGAGGTCCGGGTGCACAACACACATTACAAGAAACAGTCAGCTTGCATCGATCTTACATCTGGTTGTGACCAAAATATCTACTTGCGTCTCGTTTGTGTATGGACGTATTTGCTTATTTTTTTTTGGTACGTTTACTGCAAAAAATGTCTGTCGAGTTAGATACCAGCAACTCTGTCAACTTGACCATAATTGTGGCTTTCAAAAGTGATCTACACATTGCTTGTGCATGGATTCACAGGCGCTTTCAGTTGACTAAAACTTACGGATTGTGGAATATTGTTCAAAATGTCACATTTATAAACCAACTCTCACTTGATGAGACGTTAATGATTAAGGCATGCTTTAAAGAAACATGAATGTAGCATTAATCCATGTTATCAAGATGTTCATTTTGTTTGTAAATGTCATCGTATATTTTTCATACTAGCTAGTAAATCCGCGTGTTTGTGCTGAGGACACAAGTATGTGCGTTTAAAGTAATCTCTATTTATGCAGTGTGAGACTATCTGAAGACTTATATCTACTAACCTGTTTGGTTGATATTCCTTTTCACCATAACTAGAAAACATTTTTTGTGATCGTCTTTTTATCACATCATTTGAGACAAAGGTTTCCACTTTTACACGTGACTGCCACACCTTATCTCCTGTCCGGTTTTGAAATTATTAAATCCGGATTCGGTGTCAGCTGTTGTGAAGTAGATTATGCACCTTTATGGTCTTCCTGTTTTCGAACCAGGCGGTCATACCGACTTCGATCCGTTTGTTCTGTGGCAGGTAACACTCTTATCCAGGCGAGACTGTTTATTGTTCCGTCTGCCTCAGCTCAACTGAGGCTAAATTAGTCACATGTTTTTGGTGAGTAATATGACAGATTTGGCAATTACGAAACGATTTGTTTGTGGAAAATCTGGGCTTCGATTGGATTCGGAGCAGCAACGGGTGCCGTTTGACCCTACGCAGTGTGCACTCTACTAAAGTCATATCGAGATGACTTTGCATATTCGGTGTCCATCAATTTATCCGGAAGGTGAACTACTGTGATAAAGCTATCTCAAGCAGTTAGCACTGACCTCAAACAATATAACCATTGAGCACTGTTATTCGTGAATAGTGTAGCAAACGTATCAATGCTTATTATATACGCGGTCTTAAGTTTTTTTTTGATTGAAGGTTCCTGATTTTTTTCGTAGTGTCTTTCACGTTACTTTAAGGACGGAAGCGAGGGCCTTTGAAAAAAACAATCCACAGATCGCCGGTAATTCGTTAAGATTTATGAGTAACACATCGTTCAAATTTTTACTGGGCTTTTCTAGCCTGTTTCACTTTCATTATTAGTTTTATCTTTTATTTCTGCCCCCAAACATTTTTTCATTGTTCGTGATTACATAATGTGCTTCATGTATTAAGAATCGTTATCGGATTGTTTATTTATGCTATGAGTCTGACGTTAGTTAAATAAATACTATGAAATGATTATGGGTTGCTGAACTAAACGCGCAGGGGACAGTGAATTTCTCTGGATGTTTTTATCAAATAAGTTCAGGTTCTTTTGTGTCTGTGCAAATATACGATATACTGATTATGAAACGAGTTCTTTCGTTCAGTCACTACATTTGCACAGGTTATGTGCTAAGTATTCCAGCTATTTGTTTGCCACACCGAGCACTTTGCCGACACCGCGACCGACTAGCACAAGGTGCGTGGTGAACAGATGGTTACCTGGCGTAGACAATTGAAATCGATCACGAAAGGGTTGGTTACTCTAGATCGGGTTCGTTTCCCGGGCTGCGACCCTCGCGACTCACAGAATCAGTGGCTAAAGACGTTAGGTGAGATGGCGGCTAACCGAGCTCAGTGGCGTAAATGTTGTTGTTTGACCGAGTTGTTTGTGAAGTGAGTGTACTTGATGACGCGGTGCAGTAAAAGCTGTAAGGAAGCTGTCTTGCTGATTACGCCCTACTTTCATTAACAGCTCGGTTGTTTGTTTGCAAGGTGTAGGCGCCTTGCTGTTGTATGTTTGAATATGAACGTAGCCATTTTTTAATAGTTAGGTCCCCTTCCTCTCTCTCCTTCTTTTCTTCTCTCTTCCTATGTAGGTTTTTTACTCTTTGTGGTTGTGTGAGAGTTAAACATCAGTGTGAACCACTGATGTATTGCTGTTTATGATGATCAGGACGATGAGAAGAAAAATCTGTCATCCGTACATCAAAATAATGCATTTAAAATTTTTCCAATCAAGTTAAATCATCCAGTTCCCAAAATCAACACTGGCTAGATTTGTGAATGACAACTCTCATCTCAACTCGTGCGCTGGTAATCAGAGAACGCTAGAGGCCGATTTTCTGCAGACCACAATCTTCTCTTGTGTTTAGTTCTGAGCGGATCCTTTTTAATTTACTTACAGAGCTCATCTCAATGATGTTTCTAGGTTTACACAAACAGAAATGAGGTTATATTTTACTAAATGACCCTGGAGTTATCTTTGTAAGCTTTTACGAATGTTTTTGATCCCCTTGTGTTATTCTGAAAAACCATTGAATATACTAATCAATAGTGTATGTAGACACAAGCTCACTTGCGATCCAGTATTAGATCAGCTGCGTTCACCAGCAGTTAGCCAACAACCTGCCTACCTTTTTTGACAACTTTTTATTGACGTTTTTCTACTGTGCGATGAGAATGAAGACATATGGACAAGTTCTATATTAGTTTGTAATCACTGTTGAGTAGTATGGAAAATTCATAAATTATAGGGCGATCCGTTTGTGAAGAATTCGGACTTCGGCTGGATTCGAACCCGCACCAAAAACCTCACTTCTTTGCGCAGCATGTGCCTTACCAACCGAACTGCAGTACTACTCCGGTGGCCGGAACCTTTGTGTTAGTATTCCATTATCCAAGCTGTGGCTAGTCGAATCGTGAACAACCATCATCATAGACAACAATACATCAGTGGTTCTCACTGTTGCTTACCAATTTCGAATCTTTGGTCATCGTTCTATTTGTCTCGGCTCAACCTGTCAGTGTGGATGTCTTTTTTTCAATCCCTTCTTTTCCATCAAGTCAGTATACTGGACGATTCCGAATTCTATAGTATCTGCTATGTAAAAGATTTCTTGTATACAACGATACTGGTGACCTGCTTGATTGTGTTTGTGCGGAAGGAATTTTTGCTGAGCTGCATTAAACTAGACAATATATAGATCTCAATTCTGAATGCATGTTATCGATCCTGGTCAAGGTTGTCACTGCCCTCGACTTATTGTTTTTGGTACGGGCATCGCACTGGTGCAGTTCGGTTTAGTTGTCACACAACTTATCAACAATCTCCAGTAAGCCTAGCTAGGCCTAGGAAGGTGATGTTGGTAAGCATCCAAACAAGATGGGTAGCAGGTACATGTTTTACCACCGTCGATGTGGACCATGTCGTTTGTCTCCAGCAAACACGACATGGGTTTTCCTAAGATCGCATCCTGATCATCTGTTCTATCCAACATTGTTCATTAGGTATGTGCAGATAAATAGCTAGGGGATTCGATGTAATATCCCCAATGCACCTCGAGATTAAGCTGCTAGGTATGCTGACAAGATGGAATTAACCACATTCGCACGTCCAGTGAATGCAACCTACAAGGCACACGAGATTGTTGGATGCTCTTGAACTGATGCGTTGGATCTGGTACAAATATGCCTCGTGACATATGGTGTTTCAGATGCATTTTGCTGCGGTCTCCGTTGGTTCTTAAGGATTGCATTCAGTTTAAACGGTCGGCCGAGGTAAAATCATGGGTGGTATGCTGCCCTATGAATTACATGGCTGCTCATCACGAGGCAGCGATAATGAGTCGAAATATTTGAGTTCTGATGAGATTGCGGCAGTTAATTGGACATTATCAACAATTCTGACGTCGACCCGCATTTTTCATCATAGAAACGTAATTCGGTGACAATCTGAGAACATCTGTCGAGCTTGTTCTGGTTTACGATCAGTTATGAGTCCGTTTCCGCTCGTCCCCAAAGTCCTTTCGGATTCTCCTCTTCGTCCTGCGTTGAGTTTCGACGGGGTGCAAGAACAGGTACAAATCTGCAAATGTACACAGTCTGATGTCCTTTCATTGGCAACTAATGACATTTCTCTAGTCTAGTTTGCTGACAAATTTGTTTTGAATATCTCACATAACCGAAAAAAGTCTGTGGATACATTTTCCTCTCTTGTTGAAGCTCAACAGCTGTGCATTTCAGAACTTAAACTCCGGTCCATCTACTTCTAAAGCAAGCCTATTGAACACTGCTTTCTGTTAAGGATGAAATTGTCATTCAAACATTCAACGACAAACACTAGTTAGGATTGCACATGTTGTCTTATCATCTAGAATAGGGACGCAGCGACTCTCCCGTATTTTTTTCATAGCGTTTTCACGTGTTTCACGGATTTACTAATTTAAGCTCTTATTGTTTTATTTGCTGACTGCTGAAGCAGTGCGCAAATCACACAAATTTCTCCGCAGTGACCATCAACGTTCTTCTTCAGTATGCTTGCTAACGTTTTAGATCGCCGCTAGATATCATTGTCTGTCTTGTTTGCCCCATTCCGTTGTCATTGACTATAATTCCGTTCGTAGCAGCTTGTGCGCAAACACTGATTGACTACCTTCTTCAGTCAAGAAACTAGTCCGTTTCAAACTCATTACAGTTATACGTATTATCATGTCCGTATTTAGCTATTTTTATGCATACTTATTTTCGAAAACTTTCTAATACACCGCTCCAGAACAACCAACACTGTCAAGCGCGAAAATTATGTGCAGTGTAAAACCAACAGAAAGTTTTCCGCTGTGTTTTTGTATTGTCTTATTTTGCGTCATTCCGTTTGCTTAGTTTTTGACAAGTTTTCCGATTAGCAGTCAGATTGGTATGCAATAAAAATAATGGTGATATCATCGTCAGCAAGAACTATAGTTTCAAGGTACACCAATGATGTTTTGGGCGCAACTCTTTCTGACATTTCCAACCCGAAACTTTTGCAATGCAGCTTATCTAACTTGAGCATGTAATCGTTTGCTTTGTGCTTCATCTGTGAATGTCTCAGGGCGGCGACATTATATACATCAACCAGTTTGAGTTCTCTATCCTCCGGTCAATTGTTATTGTCTCCCGTTTTCCCTTGACAATTACAGCTCGTCTTTTGCCCATTCAAAAGGACTGTTGGAAATTTAACCGTAATGTATCACGCATCATCATCATCATAGACAGCAATATATCAGTGGCTCTCACTTCTGTGTTTCTGGCTTCCTTTCACGCTACTGATGTGTACTCAGGGATTTTGCTAATTTCAAGTTGAACATCACTCACATTCCATCAAAGCCTTCGCGTTAAGATAAAGGTTCCAGTCGACCTCTTTCGGAAAGAAGCACTAGACTCGAGTTTCTGTCCTATTAGAGCTCGTCAGTAGTACATACCATTGCCACGATCGGAATTAGGGCATTAACCACACTCTCATGAAGCAGCCGTGTTTCTATACAAACGTATGTGGTGCTCGTATGTCGTTTGGATTTTGTCTCTGCTAGCCAAGTCATATTCGCATTAGCCAAATGTTTATTTTCATTAGTTTAACGTGTTTCCTGAGTACGCTTGCCCCTGTTCACTCCCACATCCCTTCAGATCCACGCGTTCTGATCTCAACTCGTTTCGCCACCGTCCTCCACACATCCCCTATTCCAAGCGAACCGTTTTCATCAACATGAGCGGTGGACATGCGGGCTGCGGCGGTAGCGGTGGTGGAGGGGGTTCCGGCAGCTCTGGTCGATCTCAGTTTCGTAGTTCGTCTGGCTGTTGTATTTGTGGCACGAAATCGTCCTCTTCGAGATTTACTACTAGTGTCCGCTATGCAGAACACTTCGCCGGTTGTTTCGGTCAACTGGCAACCAGTCGGACAGGTGATTTATGCAACGCGTGTGTACTTTGTGTCAAGCGCTGGCTTCAACGAGACAAACAGCCGGGTCTGTTTGTTCAGGTCAGTCGGTCGTTATTCGTTGCAAGTTTGTCTGTGTGTGCATGTTTTAATCATATTTTATTACGTTGCCTGTTAATTACTTAAATATATGGGAGACGTCTAACGGGCCGTGTTTTGCTTGACCTTCCATCTCTGCAGCTGGCTTACTGCTGTTCGCATGAATCCTAACGCTAGATTCTTGCGTTTGGTTGATTATATCGGAATTGATTTGAGATGATCTTGTGGTAATAGCCACTCATTTAGTTTTTCTTTTGCACAACATGGATAAGTTTTAAACTCGTTGTAATGTACGTCGCACCATTACTGTTGGCTTTTTTTTTAAACTGCCATGTAAAGTGGAAGGTAGCCAAACATTTTACAGCACACTAATCCTGTGTGTGGCTGCTTCATGTACAGTTGGTGACTGTTCATGTGAGCTACATTGGGAGAATTTCGTTTCTTAAGGAGCATTGAAATATTATGTTCTGCCTTTCTGGAATGAATAAAATAACGACAGATAGCCTTGGAGTTGAGCCTATCAGATTGACTAGACTGTTATTTCTGACACCCGCTCTCTAGGAGGTGAAGTTCTTTATTGGCAGACATCTTTTACAAAGTACGGAAAATACGAATAAGCCTGTCACAGTGATCGAAGCCAAAGAACGCCTGCTCCCATCACGAACCAAAACTGGATTGCGCTGTACCACTTGTGGTTCTGGTTGCACATCACCAGTGTGAACGCGAAGGAGTAAGAATAGCAGGCATGTGCGTGAAAATCTTTGTGGTCGAGCTGGCCAATGTTGGCTAGCCAGTTAGTAGACTAGTGGGAAAGTAAAACCTTTATCTCTCGTAAACGAAAATCGGTTGACTTGAGTGGTAAAATCTGAGTTGGAAAAAAAACGATGGGGGAAATCAAAGGATATGGGATTACATATAGGTTATTGGCTTATATATTATTGCATTCCAGGTAGGAAGAAGAAGAAGAAAAAATTCAAAGTTGAACTGAAAAGTAAGTAAAACATTTATCATACAATATACTAATAAAGCTGTAGAAACGAACAAGTGGGAGGTTGTCACGGCCCATGCTCACGAATGAGAGATCGGGTAGTTTAACAAACGACGGAGGTCGTTGATAGACATTATATATATATATGCATTTTTCGGGATGTCATATAACCGTATCACCACGACCTCTTGTACCTATAGTTCTTCTGCGTATTTCGCATTCGAATTTACGACAGCGTAGATGTCGTTCATTGATTTTTTGAACATCCGTTCATATAGTGTTCTTCCAGATTGCTCGATTTAAGGTTCAATTCTCCCATGATCTGGACTTTGTTTAATAACGGATAACATCCTAATATCGCAGCTGATAACCGCCAGGATTTCGCCTATCTGCTTCTGGTTGTCCGTAA
>JTDE01001535.1:56186-67035 GCA_014338405.1 Paragonimus skrjabini miyazakii | reverse complement strand
ATTTCCAGCTATGAATTTCAAATTTGAGAGTTGCTCATATTCGAGTAAACATTACCGCGACAAGTACACGAACAGTTGCGTGGGCTAAGTCTCGTCGTGTTATTCGAAGGGATGCAACCTTTGAGTGCTGCCGCCTATGGTTGGCACCAGTGTGGTCAATTTGCATCCGTAGTTCCAGTGCGTATGCGAGCTCTGCGTGATCCGTTGTCGTCTTCTATGCTGAAGTACGCGACTCATAGTATTTTTAAATTGCGTACCTCTGGACACCGAGCTTACCATCCAGCTTCTTCTTTTCGTGTAAGACGACCAAGTTATACGTTCATTTCGCCAGCAAGTAGACAGCTATCTGTTTGTCTGATCCGTCTCAATAAGTGGAAAAGCACTTCGTAGAAGGCACTCTTCACATTGCGTCAACTGGTGTCCTTGGAGGCGTGCACAGAAATAACAAATAAACAACGTTTCACTGATGTATATCAACAGACGTTGGCCGAAATACTAACTCAGACCGTACACAAAAGACCATTCATTTGGATTTAATCGAGCGAATTTTCCTCTGTGTCAGAACTCAGTACGGCCTTCACTACAGGTTGACTGCCAGAATCACCTACATCACCCGCTACCTTGGGAATAAGCCACTGATCCGTGGTTATTGTCCTAGAACGAATTTAAATGAATGGCAGCGCTAGGGGTACATGTACGCGTTTCTCAGACACTATACATCCAGTTCCAGATTCGAGGAAGTGTTCGCCAGAGCAGCTCTGATGATCAATTTGTCACAGGGTGTAGTCATCAAGGGAGCCAATATTTATTGTTTGGTTCAGCTAAAAAGTGTGGAAATTAGAAACAGAAGAGAACATAGTTGATTCTAAGTAGACTGATCTGTCAGGGTAACAACAACTCCAGTTACTTTCACGTCGTTCGTGTTGTGGATAAGGGTTGGCTTTGACAGATCAGAGTGCTTGTTTTTTTTGCAGGCTGCTTTATCCACAAGCACCTCTTCTTTCGAATACAAAAGGCGGCAGTGCTGCAAGTTTAAAACTGGTTCTGCTGTATACTCATAGCATTGTGTTTCACTGCGTGAAACTTCTCTGGCGGTCAGTAACAAGATATATTGCCCTAAGACTGTAATTGCTTCATGCCTGTTTGCTTCTCTTTGGTCTGTTTGACGTGAGTGTATGCGGAGCGGCCGAAGCCCTGATCAACAAACTTCTCCGGACTGGCGCAACACGCAAACCTGTCCATCACTCTAATGCCCCAGAAAAAGACATGGATCACACACGTGACATATCCGAAGCTAAGTTGTTATTGATGGACAGAGGAATCGATGGTCCAAATGTCCGAGCATGCGTAGATGAAAGGATCTAAGCATTTATCAGCTGTGGTCAAATGGTAATGTGGCCGTAGACGTAAGCTCTTTGAATTCTCTGCATACTTCGATAAGTGCACTGGTTGTTGGTTTAAAATTTACAAATCTAATTTTAATTATTGTTTCGCACAAGTCATTTTCCCTCATAAAAGTGCAGATTTCCACAACTTAGGAAATGTAATTTTGTCAGACTCGGGGTGATATACAACATCTTGGAGCGTTTCTTATCATCATCACCATCATCATCATAACAGTCAGGTGACTCGAGCCGTCGCTCACCTTAATAGTGAGGCGGAATATCCTAAAAGAAGAAATGTTGGTGAGAAGGTCAGAGTAATGAAAATGATAATACTAGTAAAGATGGTAAAAGAGGACTGGGTGTAATTACTAGAAACGGTATGGATGCAGGCATGCCAATAACTTCGGTACATCCGCATCTCGTACAACGTTTCTAGCCAGTGGTTTGAGTGACCCCAGTCAGGCAGGCGACACCTATCCAGTTTGCTCAATGGGATAGTCAGGGTCTTCATACTTCGTGACCACGATGTTCTTTGACCACCACGCGCTGATCTCAATATATGATCCCCAGTACGGTGAACGTTTAGCTGGCATACGGACTACGTGACCCAACCTCGATACATCGAGGTTTTAAAACGGACTGACCAAACCACATTATGGAGTTGATGCCTGACGTTTTAGTTGTCAAATGACCCAATTTCTCTTTTGGTCTAAAGATAATTCAAACGAAGAGCTAGTCTGCTGCTTCCTATTAATATTTATTCATATGTTGCGGAAAATGATTGCTGTCTGCTTAGAAACAAGGAACATACAGTGGCTACATGATTTTTCAGCGGGGGGTATAAGAACAGTGTCATTTCCTGCTATTTTCTCTCAGAAGTAAAATACACCCAAATATTCCGTAGCAAAATTACCGATGATGTTTTAATTCCAGTCATACAAAAAACGTGATAAAACTATTAGCATACACAGTAGGTGTTGGCTGCCTATGCTTCCCGAAATACGAGCTTTCGGCCGCGATAGTGGAAACACATTTGTCAATCGGATCACATGACTGACTATGATTAAGTTTAATCACGAGGATAACGATTCACAAGAGAATCAAATCCCGCGCGCTGAGACATATCCAGCTGATATTTTAATGCTTCTCACCATGTCACGTGGTAACAGCTAAGCCGGAAAAAGGTTCTGACGCTTGAACAGACACGTCCGCTTGTACGGCAGACCGCTGGCAGATACACAGTGATTGAACGCTGATCTGTTCGTCACTTCTGAATAGCAACCAGGTCAGGCAAAACTGAATACATGGAAAGACTCCAAGCCCCTTATCTTTCAGTAAGGTAACGGTAAATTCATGTGATCAACGTGCAACAAAAATTAAAATGCTTCAGAATATGAACTAACGCTTAGTTTAGAGGGCTGGAAAAGCTTTGTACAACGGATACACAAGGCTTTCCAATTGACATACCAAAAGATGGAGAGACTGTTCTCTCTATAGTTCGTGATGCTCGTTGACGAGAAAACATGCAATCTGTACCGAATGCATGGACAGGTTACTAGCCTGATTGTTAAAATTACGGATTGATTCATCAGCAAGTCGATCGATGATGGTTTAACGTGTGCCTTCATTGACCGGTTAGAGACAACTGGTAAACATGATCGGAAACATCATCATATTCATAGCAGTCATGAGCCTGACCAAAAGGTACTGTGGCTCGAGCCGCCGGTTACCTCAATAGTTGTTCTGTGTTCACATAAGTTGTAAGGGATTTCGTGCAATACACAACTTCGCAGGCCAAGCGTCTTTTGCGGTCACGACAGTATTAACGGACCAGCGTGATAAATATCTAAAGCTGATACATTGACATCGATCACCCACTTTCAGTTACAGACTGCTTTAGGAAAAGAACTGGCTCTTCTAGATTACTTCACAAATAAAACGCAATCGGGACTGAGCAGAATGAAAAAGATTGTAGTTATTTTAAGTGGTATAGCCCGTCTGCTACAGTTTTGGCGGACGATTTACAGCCATCATGAAACAGTCTTTCTAAATTGAAATTTTACGGTTCTTTTTTATGCCTTTATCTATCCGCTGATAGTAGGAAAACTGAGTCATTCGCCAACGCTTCATGCGTTAGTTTCCTATCGTGTACCAGGTAGTTCCCATTTGAAACTGACAAGTTCATTTGTTATCGGTCTCAAGGCTTGGCATCTCATGTCGTTGTTCTACCGGACGTTATGCTTCCTTAGCTAATTATCATAACTGATGAGTAGTCGGGGATTTGGTTAATTCCAGGTTGACCATCACCCACAATTGATCGCAGCTGTCGCATTCCCATAGACTTTCCAGTCGGCCTCTTTCGAACGGCGGAAGCACTAGACTCGAGTTTCGCTCTCATTAGAGCTCGTCAGTAGTGCACATCGTTGCCACTGCTGGGAGTAGAACTCTGACCACGCTTTCTTGAGGCAACCGTGTTTACCACTGTGCCATTGACCTCACATTTGGCACGACCGAATTGTCATATATGAACGCTCAACCACTTTCGCTTGTGAGCATTGATCAGGTTGCCCGGTTGTCTCGAAATATGCCAACTGGAAAGTTTATGAGAATGTGACAGCTGCGGTCAATTGTGGGTGATGTTCAACTTGTAATTATCATGAATCGGCTCATCAAATCCAGTGAATTCGTATCAAGCGAAAATTGGACGTTTTTAAGTTGTCATCTAACAGTCTTAACGTAAATGTCTATATGAGATCTGTTGCTCAGTCTTGAAACTAGACTGAGTTACCTCTACATATTAATTGACAAATTTTGTTATTTTTCGGACAGTTTTATTGACACTCACTAATTTAGTTGTCTGGTAAACTCCATGCTATCATGACCCTAAGATATTTGATCCGAAAGAGTGCTGTTATATGGAAATACTGAAAGAGGACATTGGACACCCTCACTTGTTGTCAACTATCTTGACATTTATGAAGAATTCATAATCACATCTGAATGAGTCGTGACCGAGTTATACTTGTCACACTTTTGTGCACGATATTGAGAAATTACGACTTCTTTAACACTGAACAAGAACCAACATCGATATCGATGGCGGTGTTGAAAATCGCAGGAAAGTGGTTTTTGTATCACTCTCCCTACAGTTAGTAATACCGTTCATTTGAACATGATCCTTTTTCACATCTTGAACGCTTGATGTATACATTCATGGACACAATACTGTTATCGACATGGCTATCAATAAGGGAAAAAGTAACCCACTTTAGTATCAGCTGCTTGTCAGCAGAAAAGTAGAGTCCGGCTGTACACCTAATTGTTTGTCATGTTATGTGTGGTTTGCCACTCCTATATTCGAATTATTCTTTGCTCACAACTGTACATTTTATCACCAACTTCATATCAGCTTAGGCTTACTGAGTTTGTTGAGTGTAGCTAGGTACATGGCGCATAACTAGCCTAGGTATGTCTCCGGTTCACAAGGTTTGTAGTGTAGTGTGGATTTCCCCTCATTTCTTCAGTAACCGAAACTCAGTAGAAAGATGGGTTTCTTATTACCAGTTTGCATAAGCGTGTGTTGATACTTGTTCTGTTTTATATTTTGACACTACTCATGGCCTCTTTTCCGTGACTGAATACCAGTTCGAGGTAATCAAGGGGAATTATGTTGTATCATCACAGTGGTTCGACAAGTCGTACTATAATGCATTGCGGCAAAGGGTGAAAACGAATAAATCGTACTGAAGTTTCAACACTGTTCGTACGCTTACATTAGTGAGCTTTCTAAACGAGTCGAGTAAACGAGCTGCATTGACTCACGGCTAGCCAGGTAGATTGAAAATTTCCATTTTATCGAGCGTTCTGACGTGACCGTTCACTGATCCGTCTTGTTCGGAACGTCTATTAGAATAAATCCTCCCACATTGTTTAGTTTATTGTGTTCATTGTCATTCTGTTCCATCGTGTTTGGTTGAATCTGAAGGCCCTGGTAGAACAACTTCGCAGGAGCCCCTTGGATCATTTTAGACGGACCTCGAGTTGCGGAAAAGTGATATAGAAACACACAAAAGTGATATACAAACATAGTAAACCAGAATACTTTGTGTTCGTTTTTTTTCTTTCAACAACGTGCTTAGAAACTAAATCGTAGAATGTCAGATGTATTTGACAGGCTGGAAAACTAATAACTTGATGGCATCGGACGTAGGATCCAATAGTCGTGTTACAGTCCTAGGCACATTGTTTTTCTACATGTATCGAGGTAAACAGACACTCACAACTGCTGTTTTTATCGTTTTAATTCAGTCGTTTAACATAAATTGTTAGCCATATCATTCACTTGAACAGCGATATTGGGTGAATGTATAGCGGTGTGCGACATTTTTCGGTTTATTGGCCGGGTTTTCAGTCCGTGTTGACAGCTTAAGTAGATATGTGCTGTACGTCCACAATTAACCGTACTGGTTGTATTGTTCTGTTTTCGTACAATAGTCCTCGTTGACTGAAATTGCGACAATACAGTCAATCAACGTTAAGAGGCAGTCCAGTTCACTGTACCTTGTAGTGGACAAGTGGGTATACGCTAGACCCTCGTCCATTAACAATTTAAAACGTCTTTCCTGAAGAGCATATGAAACATAGTCCTAACAGGCATCAAACTGAAAGAGCGCAGTAGGGTTTGGAAACAAACCGTATATTTCCAGTAATGTTCGCAAATGCGATAAGCAGTTAGTTCTAGCCTAATATGGGACCAACAGTAGCAACCAAGAGAAGAATGAAAAGAAGCGCACAGTGGGCTCCAGCCTACTCGATGGCACTCAAAAGCGCACTAGGTGAGAAGTGTGTAAAACCTTTGAGTGCGTTAAGCAACGCTCGAATAGTTCCGAATTAAACGACATTAAAAAATGAATTGACAGATGAATCGTTAGCAAAATGGCAGGCATTCGCTGCCTGCAATTAGTTGCATGACTGAAGAAAGTGGCACTGAGTTCGTATCAGGCCTGCTATAACGGACATACACAGAATCATGCATACAGAAGAAACAAACGGGAAAACACGGTTGCAACCGAGATCCTTATAGATGTCACACGATCGCTGGTCACTACAACCTTTTTTCATACTGACGTTAAATGTACAAATACAGGATTCCGACTCGTTAAGTGGAGGAAGTGACTCAAGTTTTTTCCTACTTAGCTATGCCACTGTCACCCGACTATCCTTTACTCCGCCTAAACGTGTTAATGGTCATGTCCAGTGAAGAGTTTGGCTTCATAATTCCGCTATACTAATGTGAGATCAACTTAATGATACCATAAAACGAGGATCCCAAATTGCCGTCATCACCCATGGTCTTGTACTGCCGTTTTCTTTGGTGCAACTCAGCCGTGATTGTGGACTCTGAGCTCATGCTTCGGTGCGTTTCCGTTCAATATCGAAAACATGCGTTCATCCAATGAATTTTATTGCATACCTTAGTTGTTGACCAATACAAAGATACAAACAACTGCTAGCCAATCCCTAGCTCCACAAATTCATCTCCCAACAGACGACAACTTTCAGCAAAGTACAATGTGCTGATGTTGGTAACATCCACCTATGAACAATGACTGTGATTGTTCATTTGGAATACATGTTACCTGCGCAACCGATTGTGGGCTTGTCGAACACGTTAGCTTAAGTTGAAGTGACATGGATTAATATCTGAGCACCAAAATGAAAAATGTAGCACACATTACGGTAGATTGGTTTACGGTAGAAAAAACAGTCAATATTTTATTGTGTTGCCAAGCGATCATTTCATAATCGAAATACTGTAATTTATCATGTACTCGAGTGTATATTTGGGTTGTCTATCGGTTTTCAGCTCTGACACATCTTTGTACTGCATACAGCCAATTATACGTGGTGTGTTGGAACACACTTCCAATAAGTATATTCAACGTTGTGACATTTTCACATTACCAAAAACTGCTACGGATAGTGTTTTCATTATGAAAACAGTGGTAGGAACCTTTTCGTCGGTAGATTATTTTACTAACGTTGAAAACTTTCTACCTTTCAAAACAAGAGCTAAAGCAGAACTTGTGGCACCAACCGAACCTCTGTTTTACTGAGTTTCTCGCGGTTACTTTATTGACAAGACGCATCAGTTGACTGAAGAATTACAATTGGTGCCGAAGCCTGGACTCTCTTATGGGTCCTCTCGGCTCCGTTCGTAGCTCGTTTGTCTTAATTCGTGCTACACTTGTTTGACTCCGATGTTCGTTATGACAAAATCCACTGTTACATCAGCGTGCCAACCGGATTGACTGCTCATTGCGCTGACATGATCGGGTTGTTGATGCTGATTGGCCGTAGCCTTCTGTGAGTCACTGATTCATTTCGTATCGATGAGTTCGCCCACTTCAATCTCCTTACAATTAGCTTCACATTCTGAAGGAGGATCGTATGTACATTTTTATGTAATTGTGTGCTATGTGTATTTATGATATGCAGAGACTTGGTATGATATATATCGATCGTATAATATAGCGGTATCCGTATATACTCAATGCTATTCACAATCATTTTCAACTTTTTCATTCTGACAGACTTTCTCAGCCAGTCTCCCTTGAAGTGGGCCACCGTACTCAAAGTTAGCTTCTGTTATTGCTTAGCAGTACCCAGTAGATTGCTCAGGTGATTTAATGAATTATATGTGTTCAACTTGAGTGAGAAGTCTTACTCGTTGATTCAGAGGGTAGAGTTTGGTAGATGGTTACGGTGTCTCCTCCCGAATCGTTCGGGTTACGTATAAATTACCCACGAGCGATTGCGACTGAGATTTGTGATCATTCGGTTGTGCCTAATTTGAAGCCAATGGCGCAGTGATCAACCCGGTAATCTGAATCGCAGTCCAAATCTCATTAATGACTAGGATCCACGTTAATGACGAGTTCTGACAACAAGGATATGCGAGTATAATGCATCCTTTTGAAAGGGGCTGGCTGGTCAGCTTATGTGAACGCTTGAGCCGTTATCCATTTTACATGGTTTTCGATTCATGTAGACCAAGTCCTTGATTACTTATTAGGTGTGAATACTCCCTGTTTTACCTGGTTTTTGCCACCACTTGAATTGTACTCTTAGCGTTCAGTATTCAGTATGCTGCTCACACACTTGGTGCAATAGAGACTGTTCAAAATAACCCTCTTTTGGACAATGTTCAATTAAAAGCTGTACTCAGTGCAACAACCTAATTTCACCAGCGTACTTATGTATTCGGGGCTTGTTTTTAGCAGCCGATCTTGTCAAACTCTTGGTAACATGATAGTGTTCTGGTTACTTAACATAAGTCGCAATCGCAAATACCCAGTCATTGTAAAGGCTGTGATTTCCAATTTCTGTCATACCGTAGAAATGTCGGTTGTCTTTCACTTTCAACAATACTACAGCATACACACTCTAAAACTGATTGAGAATGCTTATCGTCTCATCTCTCTGAACCGCACCATATGTGAACGCACCTTCTCATTATCATCTATGTCACATGGGGTTTTATTGGATCGTCCCTTAATACGAGCTCAATCGTTTGCTACCAGAACCGAGAAGGAGAATACGGGCGCGGCAACAGCGTTTATTGAAAAAACTGAGGCCAGTCGATTAGGCCACAGAGGCTCTACATTTATAGGTCCAACAGAGGGGTGGGGGGACATTTGAAAATGCACCCGTGAGAACAGCTTCACGTGATGTGCAGGCGTTCGATCGCGCAGCTGCAATCCAATTGAGCTTACTGGACTGAGTGAGTTAAAATTACATATCAATTGACTCGAAGCCGGATCGCTCGCCTTTGCTGCTTCGTTAGGAGATGCGTCTCTTAACAGGTTTGCACAATATCTAATTGAGTTTCATTTTCCTCTACAAAACAGCTACGCTGAGAAATTCCCCTCTATCTTTAACTTTTTAATTTTTTCTACGTTTCTGCTAATCTACAGTGCAATTTGCATCTATATTTTATATCAACATCCTTTAGTTTATCGATCTGCTACCTCCTTGCTTTAAAACACTGAGTTTCCTTTAACTACTTCATCAGAGCAGAAAGAAGACATGTTGCGATATGTTACCATTTCATTTACTCTCACCAGCGCAAACGTAAAACATGCCAGTTATATATATCATACAAATAAGGTCAAACAGGGACTAGACAGGCCTACTAGCGCACCGATTATTATGTAATCACGATCATGGCAACCCGATAAGTTGTCTCAACCACTTTTGTGCACACAACGTCGGCTGGTAAGTTTGGATGAGCATCGCTTCGCAAAAAGCTAACAATTTCGGATTTCGATTGCGCAACAATATCTTGAATGAGTTCAGTGGGTCAACTTGGTGACCTGTTGTCTTGAGGTGTTTAGCTATCGATGAGGTTGGATTTCAATATCTTCATTTGCTATGTTACAAAGTAGCGTTATGTGGAATAGAATGATTTCATCAACTCATATTGTGAAATTTTTCTAGGGAAGCAATTTGTCACTCGGATCTTCGTGATTGTTGGTACTGTTATGATATAGCCAAAATTTCACTCAATATGAACACGTTCCTATTTTTTTGGCAAACAGTTAGGAATTCCTAATGCTATTTTGTCCACAAACTCGGTTAGTCTTGACAGACGAGGAGTAATTAGCTCCTTTCAGTCCTTCTCAATTTGCATTGACTGGACAGTTCGATCTTTTAAAATCTATTTCTCAGGTGTGACCGGTGACTACGACACCGCCTTTGACACTAGTTTTTGATTAGGCCCGATTGTTTCCAATTTTTCAACAGGAATAAGCCAAGTATCATTGCGTTTCGTTTTTATCGTTCTCCAGTAAGTAAAATGTGTGCTGTACCCTGTGCATCATGTCTTCTTTAATTAATGTCATCCATCGTTTTGATAGTTTCACTGTAACAGGTCATCCTTGACACAAACGATCCTTTTTTCTCATTCTTTGCATCCAACAACCAAGCTTTTTGGTCAACCACCAAAGTGTACGTAGGATTCTTTGGGTTATTCCCTCAGATTGCCACATGAACTGTCAAGTGGAATTTTCACCCAGAGTTTACGAATAGTATGTTTCATCCTTGAGTTACTGTATCTCAACCCTCTGTTTTCTGTTCTTTCTACCTGGTTTGAACTTCCAGTGAATGTTCATGTTGTTTGAAACATAATCGCTACTTCGATAATGTTGGGGCGCCCACCCTGTTACCATCCCAAGGCGCCTCCGTCATGAGAAATAAAAACAAAACGATTGATTCAGTCCTAATTAGTAGAACTATTCAATTCGATCGAGTCTTTTTATACCGCTATGCTCATTAGCGGCCCTAATTCTTTTTTCTTCCGGTAACTGTTCTCTTTGATGTCTTAGGAAGGTTTGGTGGTTACGCGCCCTATAAATACTTTTTAATTTCCTCCTTTTTCCCCCCCATTGGGGGGGGGGGGGGGG
>JTDE01001535.1:0-39323 GCA_014338405.1 Paragonimus skrjabini miyazakii | reverse complement strand
TTTGGCCTGTCTGACAAGGTTGCGCCTGGAAGGACCGGAGTCCTAGTCAGCATAGCCCGCCGGATCAAAACAGTACACAAGCCCGACCACCTCGCCAAGGTAACAGTATAGGTCGGGTTATTGTGAATTAGTTTGTTGCAGTATCGGGTGATCAGGACGGTCAGCCTTTCTCTGTCTGAGCCAAGAAAATGACGAAATGCCGAATTGAAATAGTCGTCAACAGCGACTCACAGCAGCAACGATACCATGAGTGCTACTCACGACCGGATTTTGTCCGAAACCTGGCAAATTGCCATCATTTTTCGTCCTTCACTACCTTTTAGGGGATTTCAACCGAGGGATTTTGAATAAGGTAAGGTTTCGGCTTTGTGCGTAATGGATCTTAACAGTGAAGAAATTAGGCGACACTTGAAAAGGTTGACAGTCGTAGTAAATAACCGTATTGTATGTGGTGAAAATGAACGTAGGAATGAACCGTAAAGATGAACGGCGATAGGCCTCAAAGTAACAAATCTTTGCCATTTGAGTTATGGGCCAGCGACAGTAACATGTGTAATTTTAAGCTGACTTAACGCCGGGTTTTTCAGGTTTCACGAGTTAAAAGATCATGAAGAATTTATCGCCATTCGCTGATCAGCGGTTACGACGAATGCCACCGTTGAACGAATCTCATACGTAGTACCGAATACATTATGCTGAGGATCATATCATTTGGAAATATCAATGGCATACAATGTTTTCCGATGAACAAAAATATAATTCAGAAGTTCCGGTTGGTTGAAACTATTACTGGCATGATTTGATTTGTGGCAGACTTTCATTTCGCGTCTGAAGTTGGCACTGGTATATCTTGCAGTGGAACTAGAAGGTTCAATCATATGTGAGAATACTTTCTACTCAACTACTATCACTGCCGTGAACATACAGTGTTTTGACACAACACCGTACAACTCAGAAGATGAAACAGTCGCCAATGAGCAGCCTGATCATTTCCGAGCTCTGGTCTTAACTTAGTTAAAAAAATTGTGAAGAATGTTACTTATCATCGTATTATGCAACAGTCGAACTTGTCATTCAAAGGATGAACTGAAAAAGATTGCTGTGCAAGCATAAGTTGCTTCATAAACCGGACATGCCAGTTTATGGTCATTCACCTAGCTCAAAGTCCGCTGTTGTATTCCGACAAAGCAGTGTTCTTATCTTTTTAAACTGAATGCCCATTTCATATGAAAGCACAAAATTCGAGTTTCGCTCGTATTGGAGGTCATCAATAGTGCATATTCTTTGTCCGAGCTGTGTTGTACGGATTGTCTCAAAGCAAACGCATCAACCTACCGAGTTTGACGTGCATAAATGCTACACGCGGTCGCCTAATGTATACCCGATACGGTTACGATCCCAAGTTGGTCGAGTGCTCCACTGTGTTATTTTAGGTATGGATGGTCACGACAGAGTATTGATTACGGTGCGACTGAATTGGCCGGGTTTGCTCCGGTTTTTTGGACTGGAACAGGCCTGCAGTCTGGACGGTTAGGTAATCAGGTGATCGTTTGTCCTGGTTGCCCAGACAGGCATTTCGGTCTGGTCGGGTTGGTCACATAGCCGCGCTCATTCGATTGTGTGTGGATCACAGATCCGACCTAGGTAGTCACATTTCCACCTGATAAGCCCAATTGTGATTACCCTAGGAAAGTATGTGCTTGTATGACCATGCGCCCCATTCATGTCCAACTTAGTTACTGGCGCATCCTCGAAACAGTCTATACCGACTGAGCCAACTGTGCCTACCAATTCCATAGCATACACTATTTTGTGTGTGTGATGGTTTTTCAATCGATTGCGGTACTCTTTCAAAATGTTATCTATTGTGTCACGGGTTCACCTGGTCTGAAGTTTCTTTCATGTCACAAACTACATGACGATCACCGGTTGATGTCCCTCTTGTTATTCATGTAGAACGATTCGGTTTCGTTCTCCCATCTTTTTTACTGGTATGTTGAACGTCACATGCAAACGGCCAGAATGTCACACTGCTTTCGCCGCTCTGGTTGTTCGTTCCTCACTCCCCACATCTGTTTTGTTTGATTGGCGCGCCTGTTGTTTTCGCTGTTTCCCTCCTTAACAGTTAAAAGTCAAAATTGCAGACATTCGATCGATGTCTACGAGAAACAAGTGAATACGATTAACAGAAACAACTGACTGTTTTCGTGTTTTTCTTGCTTTATCAACCAAGCGATCTTTTCTTGCCTACACTTGTTGTTCAGTAATCAACCACACTCACGACACCAATCTGGCTAGAAATTCTGAACAGGGAACGGTCAAGTAATCAGTTGGTTTTTATGATTCGAAGATTGCGGGCTGATATCATTTCGTCTTTTCTTATAATCTACAGGCAAACGGAATACATGCATATTTGTACCACTCGTGAGGTTCAACTTACTAATGGGTAAAACAACCGTCTATGTGACATCGGTTTTGTGACTGTGCTCCGGTTCTATCGATTCATTTGATACATGAAATCTCAATCTCTCAGATAAGCCGGTTCTTTGTCAATAGACAGCCAGATCCACTCTGGAGGACCTTTTAAAGTTGCCTCGGCTAAATGCTAAGTCACTTCTGGGCTGATAAGCTGCTCAAACCTGAAAGATAGCATTATTCGATCTATCCGGAGTACGAATCCGCGATTATATGAGTGGTTGTCAGTGTTATCACCGTTCCAGTACATAAACCCGTCAGTAATCTCCTTCGTGTTGCGATCATGTCGTTTGTTTGTTGGTGTCATTAAACTTTCTACTGTTATCCAGTTTTGTAATTTCTATCCAATTTCTTTATAGCTTTTACTTGGTCGTTGCAGTCTGAACCCAGAATTTTATTTCATATATCTTTTTTGTTTTTCAAAACGTGGTTTGTTTGTACCGACTGGTGTTTGTTTTTTTTTGCTGCTGATAGAATTTATGTTGTTACAGGAACAAATTACACCTACTTCTAAGGACGTTTTTCGTGTGAATGAGGTATAAACCATTACAGTTGGTCACAGTTCAACCCGGTTTTTTGTTCAACGCCTACATTTCTGTACAGCTGCTGGTCATATCATTGAAATTGAGGCTGATCGTTGAAATGCGCTGAAGGTTCCGCAACTTTCTATCCCAATTAATTCCCCCCACAGAGATATCATCCGGAGACTGGAAATGACCACAGTGTTATGAACAATACTGTAACATTGTCCCGATGGTACTGTATGCACGAGCAGAAACGTTTCCTGACAGTACGTGCAAAAGTACACGACGTTGAACGTCAACTGGTGACTTTCAGACTGAGTTCCATTTGCTTTCTGCTCGGCATATCATTGCATGAATTGACATCCAACTACTGTCCAATGTTCACACTATCAACACAAAGATATCTATCCATCCACTCACTAGATCTCGATGAGTGCAAGTGTACATTGGAATGGTACCTTTACATGAATGTCCCTATGGTTGGTGGTATCCGAAACGGATTAACCTGTCACAATGACCGAAGCCAAAGGACGCCTGCGCTTTAAGCCATCACCCCAAGTGGCTTGCGCTGCACCACTTGTGGTTCCACTCACACACCACGTGTCCGGTGTAAACCCGAAGGAATAAGACCAGTAGGTTTATGAGTGGGGCCTTTGTGTCCAGCCGGACAATGCTGGTTAGCCAGTTGAATGGTTAGCACGAAAAGGAAATCTCTCGGACAATAAACACAGAGAGAGACAACAATGACAAGATTTATACCAAGAAGAAAGATATGTAAACTGTAATACAAGAAGTATTTAAGTATACGAATGCATGCTATTGCATTCAAGTAAGGATGAAGTTGAAAAACAAAACTCAAAGTTGAACTACGAAAATATCAGACAGACGATTCATCATTCAATACACCAACAAAGCTCAAGAAAAGAGTAGGTGGGAGATCACAGACACCTAAGTTTCTGAAAAGAGGAACGGATTAGTTGTCAAACGACCATGGTCTTGGTCGGTGCAATAGTTGACAGAAGTAGAATGGGTATGCTGGTATGACCTACCTGAGCCTAACGTACTCGTTGTTTCTTCGCCGACCGTGCATTGTGAGTACGCTGGTGACCAACTAATCCCAAACGGCCAGCGCATTCGCGGCCGCACACAGCGCAACACCATATAGTCATGTCACCACGACCTATGGCACCGATGGTTCCTTTGCGTACCGCGCGCTTTCGTTCTCGGTCACGCAATAACTGCGCGAATCGTATTTCTCCAGGCAGTCCGGTTCAACGCTAAGTCTTCCCGACATCTAAAATCAATTTTACAACATTAAAGATTTAACTGCACAGCATCCGGGTATCTTAGCTTCTGACCACCATGACTTCGCTTACCTGATCTCAGTTGTCCATACAGCACCTGCTTCGGGATACGGTTATCGTCCATCCGACGGACGTGACCCGGCCAACGAAGCTGATTCAACAACAGCAAGGCTTCCATCCCGTTCATGTCCGCTCGCCGCAGTACCTCAGTGTTCGGAACCATGTCCGAATATCCAAGATGAGTCTTAGAAATTGCAAATGAAAATGGCTCAGATAGCGCACGTTGTGCTGATTGAATGTCCACGTTTCACTGTCTTACAGCAGTACAGACAGCACCATTGAGCGGTAAACAAGGAGCTTAGTGCTCGGCTTTAGGCTGTGGTTCTTCCAAACGTCTTCCAAGACGTCTGAAAACAGTACTAGCCTTTGCCACACGAGCTCTCAACTCGCGGTCCACGGACAGATCGGTGGACAGATTGCTGCCCAAGTAGCAAAAATCTGTGCAGCTGTCGACAACACTTCCATTAACAAGGAGCTGAGGTGAATGTGCACAGACAGCACCTTCGCCCGAAGAAGGCTGAAAAAAAAGAAGATATCTTGCCTGTGTTGATATCCAGTCCAAACTTGGATGTCGCGGTCGCGAAAGCCGTGGCCAGTCGCTAAAGTTCGTCCTCGCTATGTGCGAACAGCGCCCTGTCATCTGCGAACAGAAGCATTCTCATCATTGAGGTGTGTAACCTGGTTGGGGCGCCGAAACGTCGAATATTCAGTAGGCGCCCATCCGTCCGGTACCCAACCTCAACGCCGTCCTCCCCAGATTCCTGAAAAGCAACTGTTAGCATGGCAGTCAATTATAAGCTAAATAGGGATGGGGCCAAGACACAACCTTGCTTCACGCCTGTGACAATGTCAACATCATCAGAGGTAGATCCACACGATTTCACCTTCGCCCTCATGCTCACATGCAACAATCTAATCAAATTGACGAACTTACCTGGACATCCAAACTTACCAAGCATCGTCCACAGCGCCTCGCGGCTCACGGAATCGAACGCCTTGGTGAAGTCGACGAAGAGGGTATACAGGGGCTGGTTGCATTCCCGGCACTTCTCTTGAAGCTGTCGAGCAGGGAACACCCGATCGATCGTACTCCGATTCGCCCGGAATCCGCATTGCTCCTCAGGAACATTGGCCTCTAAGACATCCGTGTTCAGCCGGTTCAAAAGGATGCTGGCAAGCACCTTGTCTGCTCAGCTTAGCTCAGCAGACTGATGCCTCGATAGCTCTCGGGGCATTGCTTGTTACCCTTACCTATAAAACAAGGTACTATCACAGCATCTTTAAAATCTTGTGGCATCATCTTCTGCTCCCAGATGGAATGAACCAGCTGGAGCAGTGCACGTTCCAATCGCTGTCTGCAATTCTAGTAAATCAGGAGCGAGAGCAAGTGAAGGTTTGATGGCCTGTTGCGACAGGCTGTTCACGGTCACCCAATCAATGGTAGCAGGACGGTTTAGTAGGCTACCAAAGTGTTTGCACCAGACCTTTATGATATCCTCTGGCTGGGTGCACGAACAGCCAGTGTCCACGTCTACCAGTGCTTGAGTAGGCTGGATCGATGGACCGAAGATCGCTTTGAGCGAACCGTAGAACTCCTTAAGCTGCCGGCGATCTCCGAAGCCCTGCATCCGCTCACCCTGTTTCATCCACCAGTTGTCCGTGATTCCGCGAACACGCTCGGCCAGTTGACGGCGGATACCTCGGAATGTCACCTTCTTCGCTCCAATGTCCGGGTCCACTGTGGAGGCAGCATACGCAGCATTCTTCTCTCGTACCATTTCGGCGATAACCGCGTTGTTGTCGTTGAACCAGTTCGGACGTTCCTGGTGTTTGATACCAATCGTCTGGCTGCCGTCATGATCCGTTCCTTGATGAACTGCCACATACCTTCAGGGGTAGTGGATATAGAAACGTCGTGAAGACGGGCGACAACCGCACATTGAAAAGCAATCTTCGTCTCGCAGTTTTCCAGTCGTTTGATATCCATCTTCTGCCATTGTCCAGGAGATCTACAAAGAACTGACTTGCGTACATGGATAAATAATTTAGTCCTAACCAGTCTACGATCGATGCTACATTCAGGGCCGCGCATCACTCGCGTGTTACTCACTTCACGAATGTCGCGCTGTCGCACAATCACGTAATCAAGCAAGTGGTGATGACCGCTTCGTGGATGGGTCCACGTCGTGATGTCGCTCGCATCCAGCTGGAATCGGGTGTTCGTGATAGCCAGCTCGTGAGTAGCACACAGGCGGAGCAGACGATCACCGTTCTCGTTCACTGAACCAATGCCGTAGGGTTCAAGGATTCCCGGCCAAGCTGCCGAGTCACTCCCGATTCGAGCGTTCAAGTCACCCAAAACAAACAGTCGATCAGTCACAGGCACCGACCGGATTGTGACAGACAGTTGATCATAGACCTGGTCCTTTGTATCATCAGCGTGACACAGTTGGACCATAAACACCAGCAAATGTAGCACACTTACCTCGACCGAGTCACAGGCGCATAGACAGCATTCGAGGGCTGATGCCGTGCGGTTCACCTATCATCAAAGCGTTGATGCGATCAGTGACTGTAAAACAGACACCATGCTCCCGAGCACCGTCTGTCGGGTAACCTATCCGGTAGAAGGTGTACTCGGCACCTGCTTCCCGTAACTTACCTTGGTCTGCAAGCCTTGTCTTGCTCAAGACTGCTACGTCGATCCCATGGCAACACAGTGCCATCGCGATCAGTGCAGTGCGCCGTTCTGGCCGTCATTTGGAGCTGCATCGATCCAGCAGCGTGCGCACATTCCATGCTCCAACACAGAGCGGCTTGCGCCCCCGGGCCTGTATCAGGTTGCTCTTCGGGTTACTGAAACTTGAGTCAGCATCATCGGCTCGGGGATTATTATTGGGGGGACAGTATGAGGGTGAGTGATTGGCAGCAGCATATTTTCGCCTATCCACCCTGCCATGTGCAGCAGATAGGGCGACCCGGTTTAGCCTGCGCGACGGCCGATGCAGTATGGTATTTGGTTTATGTTGTAACATCATGGGTTTTATGGGTTTAGGATACTGCCAGGACGCCCAGACCTAGACAGGAGGGCGATTAGGGCCCTCAGCCAAAGCCTTTGGCTCAAAAGCCTGTACCGCAAGGCAGTAGGTGACACACGCACACATACGCAGCAGCATCAATCATTCAGAACAGGCTCGACAGTCACAAACCAAGACATTCGGTACACTCACATTGAGATAATACTGCACTGACAAACCCAACCGAAACACACTGACACCATACACAACGAACACCTCACAACGGACGCATCTGCCTTTCTCCTGACTGCTCCCCTTTGGCCAATCTGACATGGTTGAACCTGTAACGCTCGGGGTCGCAGTCAGCACAGCCCTCCGGATAAAAACAGCACACAAGCGTGACCACCACGCCAGGGTAGCAGGAAGCGTCAGGATGAATGCCCCTATGGTACACTGACCGCGAAATTTCTAGCTTATATCAAATTGTTTTGTAACCACAAGGGAACATAATTATAATCTTTTGTGCTGCGGCGAACAGTTGTCTCCGGACGGCTTATGTCACAATGCCTCATCTATGGAAGGATTTTGTTAGATATGCTCCTTCATTGGAACGGTTCCGTAAAGATTCATCCTGACAGACTCAGCCGGGCCAATCTCTTAGGAGGTAATTCATCCCGCAGACTGTCTACCCAAAGTACTGCAGTGGGTGAGGTAGCGTATGCAATCTGTTCAAGGTGTTGTGAATCATATGTGGGACACTGCCTCGGTGATACTGCGCGCAAAATTAACCGATGTAGAACAGTACTTGTCGACTTTCGATTCGAGTCCCATGTATTTTATGTTTGGCTAATTGTTTTACTCATCTTCTAAATGTAACAAATGTACATCAGTTTACCTCATCCACGACTCAGGAGATTTTTTGTTAGAGTGTATTCCATTAGTTCATGGGACTAACACAAACTCGTTTGCATATCAGAACGGTATCTTACCAAAGATACTCGTCCAGTACACCGGCCACAAACCTTTTCAAGGGCAGCTTATAACTATGATCGCACACAATAAGAACTTTTAATACTACGATCATTATTTGCCTCGGGACGGATTGCACAGTCACCGGTCGTGATATGTGTACATTTAATTATTTTACTGGAGAGCTATTGCTGTTGGTGAGTTGTAGGGGATTTTAGTCAGTATAAGTTGAACTTCATTCGACTGATCGTAGCTGTTGCAATCTGCTGGACTTACTATTGTTATTGTTCATTCTTATATACTTATCATGACGGAAAGATGACAAAATGGAAGTTATAAGCATTTTGTTTATTCTCATCAGTCGATCATATAAAGCATTCAGTTGTATATGTTTAACGCATGGTGATCAAACAGTGAAATGAACGAACTTCACGTAGGTGTAATCAGAATGGTGTAAACGGTTTCACTGTCACGGCAACGTGTCAGTGCTTTTTGACAACAGAGAGCCGGCACGTGGTGTAGGATTAGCAACGCCTCGGAAAATGCCAACATCTTAGGGTTGCGATTACGGCATTGGACCATATAGGAAGTGACGGGGTCAGTCACATGACTCGCTGCGATTAGATTTTTCGTGATCGAATACGTCGGATTTCTGTTCGGGTGTTGGTATACGGACCGGCGCTGAGTCATTGTGTGCACCAGCCACTTGGGATGTGCTCCGTCTTCCTTTGTCATGAGTTTCGGTCCGTTCTGCCAATTTATGAGTCACTGCGACTGCAGGTGAACTGGCAGATGACGTGAGAGACAGTTTTCCCAGAAAGAACGATCGGGCTAGTGGAGGCAATCCTGCAAGCAAGGCAACAAAGGCAATTCCGATGCCAGATAAGTGCGATTCATGGCAGATTTCAGCTGTCGGCTTACATTAGTAACATTGTGGTCTTTCGTTTAAGGAAGATTGATGAAAACCTGTTTCTTCGGCGCTGATTGTGGTTGAGATTTGACCTCTCGTGTCTTCCGATGAATTTCAACAAATTTGGCCGGATACCAATTCGAAAACAAAGCATTCCTCCAGAGCTTCTCTTCAGACTTTAGGTAGTCGACCGTGCACACTTTCCTTGCACGATGAAAAAGCTTTTGTTCTAAACTACGTTTGTACGTCAAGGGCGAAAATGAATGGAAATCATTAGTACTGCCTATTCCGTGTGTCTTTCTGACAAACAGACCGACTAAGTTTATCGTTTAAACGCCTAAAAATAAAGATATGTTAGAATGATTATGAGTTATCAACCTCTTGTTTATGGGTGACAGAGAGATTTCGGTGAGTGGAATTAAACGGATGTAAAAGAGTTATGAACTAATCAGGGTCGGTGAGTATTTAAATGTCATTAACATGCCGTTTGTGAAGCAAAAAACAGTCAACACAGTCCGATAGTCCATCTCTGACCCTTCCAAGGAAAATACCAGCCGATGTTGGGCCCAACGGACTGTCCATTGGTAAACCATCTACTTGCTTATGAGTACAAGCGTCGAACTAAAACCGAATATTTTCCGTACACATAAGAATTAATTCTTTGAAATAGTCGACGGGAATAGACAAAGAAATATTATGAATCAGAATAAAACTACATAAATAATCAACTGTTTCATGTAATGGAACGTTTGTAACTAGTGAGCCAACGTTAATTGAACGCACTGTTTGTGAGAAACACCAGCATATTCTCCAGAATATCACAATTCAAACCAATTCTTTCAAAGAACGGGAGCCGAGTGTTTTCGCGGATGGGATCCAGGAATTGAACTAGCCATCGAGAGAATTTGTGGTATGCTGAATCGTCCATGGCAAGGATAAACTTCAGGGGAACGCCATTTTTTGTGGTCCTCTCCTTCTTGGAGTACGAGTCCTGATCATTTTCAGCCGTTTACACTCCCAATCGTTTACATACCTATGCAGTAGAAGATTTTTCAGCTTTCCCCGTCATTGTTTTTCCACTGGAAGGTTATTATCTGGCGTGCTGTCAGCCATGAACTCCTGTTCATCAACCAGGACGATGCGCATTTTCTTCACATAATCAGCTCTATTCAACATCGCAATACCAGCGCCTTTGTCTGGTTTCAGAAATACCACGTCCTGCATCTGTCTCAGTTGTTTGATGGCCTCATGATACATGGCTACAGCAATGACTGAGAGTATCAATATTTGGCATTTTCTGAAACGTTGCCAATCTTTCGTCACGCACCGGCCCTCTGTTGGAAAAAGGCACTGACGCGTTGCCGTGACAGTGCAATCGTTTACACTACCCTGATTATACCTATGTGAAGTTCGTTCATTTCACTGTTTGGTCAACATGCGTTAAGCATATACATCTGAATACATCTGAATGAATGATCGACTGATGAGAATAATCAAAATACTTGTATCTCGCAGTATATGTCTTCTTGCCGTCCTGAGGAATTGGCGCAAAGGAACTGATTGCTTCAAATTATATATTTGTATCAATATTGTATATTTTGTTGATTAGAAATCATTTCAATTATTCGAAAATGATTTTCTTTAGGATCTTCATTTCCTTATCGTTTTGGATTATACACTGCTTTTGTGCAAGAAAATGTAATATCTTGGTCCAGATGTATTTTGATCTTAATTTTGTGGGCCGTATTATCAAACTGCCTCTGAACAAGAGTCCCTACGTTGTTTATAGATGGGTCTTACTGTCGATCATTTTCTGTTCCCTTGTAAGTTAGTTGACATTTTTATTTGACCGTAATAACGTGCATTTTTGCTGATCCATATTGCGTTCTCCATTTTTAGCACTTTTCGTAATTATGGGGTGATCGCAGATTTGAATTCCGATCACCTCACTGTTATTCGTGTTAGAAAAATGACCTCACAGTTGTCCTGTTTAGTTAGTACAATTGACGTTCCATGTAATCAAAATCAACGCAGTTTAACATAGCGTACGTCTTATTTTGTCTGTTCTTCTTTTAGTTACCCATCCTGTGGACAAGGCTTTGTCATCTTCCACGCCATCTCGTGGCACCAAGGATTCTACGACCGGTTCTGCCAACAACCATAATAGTAACAGCCATTCCTCAACGCCTTCTGAGACGAGCGATTACGGCAGTTGTGTCTTCGGCTCTTCTTCGTCTACCTGTTCCCGCTGTTTGACACTGAATCATGATACGCTCGGGGGTTGTACCAGTGGCAGTTACAAGACGACTTACGCAGTGCCTTGTTGTGCGTGCTGTTACACGGAAGCGACTTCGTGTAAGCGTACAAAGTATGGTAGGTACCAAACGGCTTTATCCTCTGAATGTAACTGACGGTCATTTTTTATTGCACAATACACCTAATTTGCTGTTGCTCGCACAACACTTGTGTATCCATTTGAATACAGCCGTTTCAATGCTCGTAGACACACTGCTATTTCAGCGATATATATGAGCACAAAATCCTCAACCTGGAAAGTTCGATCGTGCTCCGTGCGGCAGTCATTGTTTTTTCTTCTTCCTCGTTGACTCACTCGTTCTATATTGCTCCACGCGGCAAACGTTCTACCGGTCCTAACCAGCTATACGGCACATTGTTAATCTGATCACATTTTTCCTTTCCATACTGAATGTTTCGACACTTGATCAACCCATATCTCGAACTGTGCCATTTTAATCTGTCTAATTCTATCCCGGTTCAATTTCTCGTTTCTTTTTGGAGTGGTTGAGTCTGTTTCTTGTTTGTCTTGAAAAGGAAATGCCAACACTAATCTCACGTACACATTTTTCGTTTAATTTCTTCTCAGTATACACTGTGCGTGTATTTTGGTTTTCCTTTTTTGAAACTTTCTTCCGTCGATTCGTAAAGAACTAACGTTGAAAACTAATATGTTCTAGTGTTAAAGCTGGTTACAAAACAACCACCAATCATTTTGCAACTTTTTTCGAAATGGTATATTTTCATCACATGCATCTGTTGAAACATTTTAATTGAGATCCTCACCGTACTCTCTATCCGTTCAGCTCGTTCATCCGACTAGTTTTAATCCTATCCACAGACTTTCTCAACGTCATCATCATTTTCACCTGTGAGCTGTGCCGGTGGATGAGGCTGCCGTTGATGTCCACAGTAGTTCACAGAGAAATAGAGTAATAAATAAGCAAAGATGTAGGGAGAAGAAGACAAAGAAAGGATAAAATGGGAGACAGACAATGGAATTTCTTGAGAGAGAATGATCAGCGATTTTGGGAAGGCAGTTCTTTCATTGACTACGACATCGGGAAATATTTCTATGACATTGTTTGTTTGCTTCTGTTTGATCTGTCTGCCTACTGACCTCCCATGCGCTCGTTTCCCTGTGTTCCCATATTGTTCGTCACTCTCACCCTGGCGTTCCTCATGGCTGTCGCAATCATACCGCTTGTCGATCGTTCACGTGATAACTGTCAACCCATTGATTATCACGTAGACGTTTAAGCACACGCTTATCTACGCGAATGCTATTGTCTTCCAATCGACTTGATCGAGGATTGTGACGGTGTGCTCGGAGCCTGCAACATTTTTCTGCAGTTAGGCTTTTGACTTGTTTGTATTGACTTTCTTTACACGAATTAGTTTTCGTTTCGTCCATCAAGGTCTCGCGTATGTCCACTCAACGCGTACCATCTTGTGATTTGTTCGTGCTCATTGTTTGGTTAAGAGAAGACGGTGCGGTGAACTACTCATGGCCTGACTTTAGGGTATGGAGAAATTAGCATCGAGTTTGACGTGTATTAGTTCTATCCAGCTTCTTGAATTGAGGTCCAAAAGATTTTGAGTATGGTTGACTCAAGATACTGAAGAAATTAACAGCAAGCAGTTGTCGCCGACAGAACTATTGTGTTTTTTGTCGTCGTCGTCTTTAGTTGTTGCACTCTTTTTTGTGAGGTCAGAGTAGGAAAGTCTTAACAGGTTAGAAGGCTTTAAAGCAAACAGCAACAAATGTAAACATGACAGTGTAAAATTTACGAAGTGTTCTCTTTTATTATTGCCGTGACTCTTAATTTTCCATTTCAGCTTGCTTCCCCCCCTCCTGGTTTTTGAGTCGGCACTCAGTTTGTCAGCTATAATGTTGACGCTAGAGTCAACGGTATTGGTTACAACCAAACTCGACATACTTCTTCAAGTAGCACTTTACTCCAGTCTACTGATTTTGCTCTGTCGATTATCTCTGGACCGACCTTACGTGTAATTTTTTGTTCTGGAGTTCGATGTTTACGCCTATCTAGCACATATCCTTTCCAGAACATTAGACGTAACTGAAGTATCATGTCCGAATGCTCTGACGAATAATTCACGTAGTATTATGGTCATGGGTACCGGACACAGATCGGATAGTTATTCTTCCGGATTCCTCAAAGTGCATAGGATCTTTCCAATTTGATCACACCCACACGACTATTTGGATTTGTCATTGGCATTAAACACAAACAAAATTTTCCGGATGATATCTCATTTGTTAACCGGAAATCAAAACCGCCGTCTTGCTAGCGTTTGCAGTTTTTGTCAGCTTTGTCTCGTAGTTTTTTTTGTGCGGCGATTGTTCGCTTTCCTCCAAGTTACATTTTATGCCTCATGCGTTTCTGAATGGTTGTTGATCGATCGGATGTCTACTATCTGTTAGTGCCGTTTGGCTTCCCCCTAGTTTGGAACGCAGTGGTCAAACTCACAATGGATTCCTTTCTGTTTGAAGTTCATAGGTAGACAAATTATGGGCGGGACTAAATTGGGCACGTCTACTTCAATCTGTTTCTTCAATTCGCGTGATCATGTCTGGTTTTTCCTTCACTTTTCTCCTGTCATACCGAGTAAAATTTCAGCGAATGACGTCAACACTACTGAAAGCGACTGGACAACTCAAGGTCGAATGGATAACTTTCGTTTGTGTGTGTGTGTGTTTGCTCTTTGTTATCTGAATATTTATGCCGTGGCGATCCTGGGCTTGGTTACACAATTAGTGCTGCTATCACTCTGACGATCAGAGCCTGTATTTTTGTACGCCTTCCTCCCGTGTGGTTTGACCACACGCATGCTGGGAATTGTTCTCTGTTGTTAGGCTGTCTCAGTTTGTTCTGTAATCAGACTGTGTAGTATGTGCACACATCTTTGTTCGTTCCAACTTCTCGTCTCCCTTTTCCCTAACATATTACCCGAATTTTCTCTCAGTCAGCTCAACCTGTGTTCGGACCACCGCTATTATAGGGACGACTGTTCGAATTTCCTTAACTCGATAGTATCCAAATCGCGTGATGCAAAACAATGATGTTTTATATAGGTTACAGTTGTCCCTTTTTCTACTACTTCATTGAGACAGTCGGAGTAAATGGGTGGTGTGACGTTCAGCAACATTATGTGATTCACAGGCGATTGAGAAGCGGAAAAAATTGAATATCCAGACATGTCACACACACACATCCCTAGAACCAAGCCATGATTGCTAACTAGACAAATTCAACCCGTTCTCCTTTATCTTTTCGGCTGTCAGTTCGTGTATGTAATCGACCAGAACGAATGAAATGTTTCTGAAATAGAAATTTTGCATAACAACGTTTGCCCTAGTAATATGTGATTCCCTCTGTTATTCTCTATGCCGTTGTAACTTCCTGTACGGTTTGAAGCCTTCGTTTTCTGGACATAATGACGGGGTATCATTCGTGACTTGGTTAGCCTTATACAGCTAATCTGTATCTCAGTTTGTTTCCCCCATCTTGATTGTACAACATAAGCAAACTTTCTCGGAGTTTTCATGCCGATTTCTGTGAAGTAACAACTATTCTGAGTATTGTGACTCAAAATTTTATCAATCATTTCTTACCACCTACCAATAGACCTGGAACTTGATTCAACAACGCGATGGACTGACGCCATTCGCGTAATTCAACGTAGCTGCCTTTTTATATACCTGATGACATACAAACGTGGTTCGGTCACGATCTTGTTTCAGATTCAGGTGTAATTGTCTTTTTGATAAACCACAGATGGAACAAAAAATATCAAAAGAAATTTTATTAGCGAACGGTTATCACATATATTCCTAGACATTCACAAGACAAACAAGTTCAGTGGGCCAGCTTAAGCGGCTTTATAAAACTGTTTTTCTTCTGTACTTCGTAGGGGATCATCCGGTGAGTGGTATCGAACAAATTAGTCTGTGTTATTTCGTGCATATTTGGCTATGCTTGATTCATATCACCATATAGGTAAAACACGTCCTGAAATAGGTAGTGTGACAGGTTTGATAAGTTAACAGAGATCTAATTTCAGAGAATCTGGGCTTTGACTGGACTCGAACCTGTAACCAAAGCAGCATACCCAAATACGCTGTCACCTGAGTTTCGAACCCATGTCGGGTGATTAGAAATTGCAGACTGTCTGTGATTGTTAAAACAACTGATCACGTAATAATCTCAAATCGGTAAATCTGCTGCTCGAACCATCACGTCATCGACTGCTAGACCCTAATCACAACAGGTAACTAAGTTGACCCACTGAGCCCATTCAACATAGTATTTCGCACTCAAACCCCGAAGTTACTGATCGTCAACAAATGTTTATCCGAACACCAGCCGCACAAAGTGGTTTGAACATTACTTGTGGTTGTTGCGAATGTGCACATGCACACTGTCTGATGTGTTACTGTGTACTTTTACGACTGATGTGAGTAAACGACACGTTGACATATCGCAACATATACTTCGTTTCTTTTCTGACGAAGTTGTTAAAGAGAACCCAGTGTTTCAAGATTTTTGTCATTCGAGTCACATAACTTTTGATTTATATGGGTCATTCGTCTTGTCACCATTTCCCATTCAGCGCTGCGTGTGGGTTTCATTAATTCGCCTTGTTCAGCATGTTGATTGACAAAGACATCAACATTTGGGAATCGGTTGAAAATTAGAGTACGGACTAATGTCATGTTTTTACTTACGGAAGTTGCGTGGAAAAGTGTGCTCGTGGTGATTCTAGGGTGTGCAGTTCGATTATGGTGAACTTTCCAGCATTACAGTAATAGATTCATTTTGATTGTCTCGTTAATTTTATTGCTGCTTCATGTATAGTATTCAAGATATGGTGTTCGGTCAAACGATGTCGTGTGTAAGGTAGCTGGACAGTCGATCAACAGAAGAATCGTCAGTATTCAGCAGAAGTCACCCAATCGATTTGAGAGCGACAGTCATGTCTTCTTCACGTACGATTGGCCTCCAGTGAACAATGCTAACTGCCTCTGTGCATGTGTAATCCATGCCGGCTGAGCCCTGTTATCCACTCTGTTCAGTGTTTTATCGAGAATATGTGTGTTTCAATTACGTTGACCTCGAGCTCAAGGTAACTCAGAAGTGACGATGTAACTTATCGGATAAAATGCTCAGGGTATTCTTATCTTGATTCTTACAACCTCGTTGTTCAGCTCACATCTGATCCAACAATTTCAATAACGTCAGCTGTCGTGTTACTTGTAGTCTTTGACACGCGTGACAAAGATAGTCTCGCTTTTTTGAGGAAAACCGATGTTCTCTTACTGCTGTTCATCTTCCTAAATCTGACTTGTTAAATGTAGTTCACTTGTTGGAAGTAATACATCGACTGTCGTATATTGTGAATATGGACACCGTCAAGCCTCCTGGGTTTGAACCCGTAAACTTTCTGATGTGATGGGGGATTTAGTTGATATAAAATGAACACCACTCACACGTTCTCGCAACTCTCGCATTGAAATAAACCTCTCAGCTAGTTCATTTTGAAGTAAAGCAATGGATTCCGGTTTCGAACTTATTAGAGTGAAGGTTCAGGGATTTAAGTTATTTCGAAATCGAACACCACCCACACTTGACCGCAGCCTTCGCATTCAGATAAGCTTTTCGGCTGGCCCACATCGAAAAGAAGTACTAGATTCGAGTTACGCTCTTAGTGGAGCTCATCCTTGTCCGGATCGTAGTTTACAGTCTGACTCTCGTGCTTGTGTGACTAGCGTGTTAACAACACGATAGACATGACCGAATAATCAAATCCAAACACAACCACAGCCCTGTATAAATAGTGTTTAGCTCACCCGATCATTTCGAAAGGAAAATGAACACAGTCGCTCCTTTCTGTTGGAGTTTTAGTGTCCCTGCCACTGTTACAATTTGACCTCTGATTCCCTGTCGCACGAGACAACCATGTTGACCATTGCGTTATTGGTCTCATATCAGACACAACCGGAGTCCAAATTCAAACCGTGACAAACATGTGTACTATTGACGAATTCTAACAAGAGCCAGATACGAAGTTAGTGCTTCTTTTCGATATAAGCTTGTTGACAAGTCTGTTTGTATGCAAAATCTTCCAGCACTTAGAACTAGTGTCCACCTTATATAAACCAAACCCCAGATTAGTATTCCGTGATCAATACATTGATTGGTAGGTACTGAAAATCCCATTACTTCAACTTGACTGAGGAGCTACTCTTGAGACCGTCGAATTGAATTCGCGGTTACAAGGCGAGCGGATGACGTAAACGTTACTAACGACCGAATACGGATTGGCGTTCAGATGTAGTGACCCAGTCCTAACCAGTGGTGCCTCATGAAAACGTAGACTGGAACTCACTTCTGTCGTAGCATGGATATGCGCTCCGACATTTCTTTTAGTGATCATTGTCGTTGGCGCTAAATGTTAGCGTGAATAGTTTTTGACAGTTGGACACGATGTAGTAATTTATATTAATCTCCACCAAATTTTACTATTTTAGATGACGTTTGTACAATGAAACGGGCGTGTGTTTGCCGAGGTTGTTGCTTAAACATGGGCCACTCAAACGTGTGCTGTGCCACGCGCTCCATGTGTCACCAAGTCTGCCCGTCGGACACTTGTGGCACTCGCTCGCGCACTGCTGCTTGTTGCCCCTCCGAATTCCGTCATCCTCCGCCACCGCAACGAAATTGTAACGGGATTCAAACTAAAGATATGACGGCCGATGACGGTACTGGACGTAGCAGTGATTCAGCACCGACTAGTCCACTGCCAACCACTACTGCTAATAGCAACATCAACAACAATAACAGTGCTCCGTCAACACGTCGTTACAATCGGCGCGTGGTCCTTCATCCAGTTCGGATGACTGATAATGCCGAAGTGAACTCCTTGCTACGTGAGATCATGGAACGGTAAGTGTGAGTGCGTATTCTAGACTAACCGTGTTCACTGCAGTTATATTGACTGGAATTGTGTTTACTGAGTGGTCTGCGAGTGTTTGGCCATTTAGGGTACCCTTTCGTAATAGACAGATTCTTCAGTTTTTTTTTCACTGGATCTTTTCGGTTTACATCAGCGAACATGCTTTGAGGTATCGTAGATGGAATTTGAGTGCTTAACATGTGATTTAATTTGCATTGTCATCACACCTCACCCAAGAAAACGGGAGGATTTTCAATATTCGTGCAACGTATCAATTGAAAGTTGCCGATGGCATGATCATGGTCGGCAGAATAAACGTCAACATGACCACCTAGAAGCCATCAGTTATCAATTAGTCTGGAAGTTTTTCCGCAAACCCATTTGTTCTTCAAAGAACGCTGTATCATTGAGTCGCTCCAGCAACACACTTTTAGTTACTAATTTTTAGTTAACCGTCACTCAGATGTGATCGCAGAGGTTTCAACCCTCTGCGAAATTTTCGACTGAGTTACATGCAAGGGAACCGTCAGACTCGCATTTACTCTTTATTGGTAATATCTCTCCCTGATGAAGTTATCACTGTCACTGATGTCAACCTTCGCATGACCTCGCGATCCTCGTGACCGATTAGACTAACGGTCGAGCAACTTGACAGCTAGTCGCAGACCTCGCAGTTTTGCTCTGGAAGCAGTGGGTTGATCGAATAATTTGTAAAAATGCTAGAATGATTGTCTGAACTATAAAAATAGTTTTTCTTTCTTTTGTGTATTCACCTTTGATCCAAGTCATTCCCAAGGTCACTGATCAGTGCACATCTGCGTCTAGCTTTCATGCGATCCACCCCACTTAGTCCGGAGGTGGCACACGTGAACAAACATTCTGGCGCGGTTGTTTATTCACCGGTATCGATTTACGCAAGTTCTAACGTCTGGGTCATGTTTTGTTAGAAATAGTCCTCCGATAGGCAAATATGCCAGACGTTTATCAGTCGGCGTTGGAAGCAAGGTTGGTTGACTCGGGAAAATCATTGTTGTCTATACTTTAGAGGACCGTCTGATTTGTTGCATTTTCAGTCCGTTCTGATTTATTTTCGTTCGACTCCAGTTGTCCACAGTTTATACAATAACAAACCAATCTGGATTAGGCTTGGTAATGTGATCCCTGTTTACATTAGTGGTGTTCCTTTTTAGTACAGTCAGCTCGAAATAATTTAGGCTTAAAATGACCGAGTGGTACTTTTAGGTTTCAAAGAATATTTTTTATTCTCTGATTTTTGTACAGTCACAATAGGCTAAAATGATTATGATGTTATGATAGCCGATGATACGTGTGTTTCATTTCATACGGGCTTTTCTTTGCGGATATCACACCGTCCACCTACTGATCTACAGGAGTATTGATCCGTTGGTCCCTATCACTTCCGTGCACATCATAACGATCTGTGCATGAGACCATTGCTCATTGAGTTTGTGTTTTTGTCTTGGTCTTCATACGGGTTGCCTGTTTTCAGGCTTACGTGTGATCCGGGTGACTTTTACTTTTCATCTTTCATATAGCCAACTTGTCGATATTGAGATAATCTAATGCCAGCAGTTTGCTAAAATTCTCTTTCGTTTATTCTTTGATTATCTACAACTTTCTCATACTCTACCTACGTTTACGACCAAACGGCTGTGATTAGAAATTGAGTTTGGGGGAAAAAAAATCTATCATAACTGTATTCATGGAAATCTGGAATCCAACGACGTGGATTACCTCCACGTCGTTGTCACTATCTCATCAGTTTCATACTGCTAAATTTTACTTATTCGCAGTTAAGTATTGGATCGCTGATTTCACTTATTCCACATCTTATGCTTTTAGCTCTACTGTTCTTATTGGTTGTTGTTTAAGGATTTAGGCTGATACAAACGTAACATCACACACACTTGACTACGCATTCAGGTAAGCCTTTCAGCTTGACCACTTCGAAATGAATCAACGGACTCGGAATGCACTCTCGTTCGAGCCCAACAGTAGCGCATATTCTCGTCAGGACCGAAATTTGCACTATCGGCTTGAGTGAAACTGAGCTTGCTCCTCACGGATGTGTTAGTTGCATGTTTTGTTTGGTTTATGAAGTGCAGTGGCTGCATGCATTTTAGACGTGATATGAATCAGGCTGATTCCTCTATGATTTACACACGAAATGCATGAACTCTTTCTGAACATAAGGATGATGTTAATCAAACCCCTGTCATGTGGAATGATTTCACCGAGGCAGAGTTTCCAGAGTAGAGCCGTTGGCTCTTTGACTAGGACTGGATCCCATCTATACAAATTGCAGAAGGGAGTTCATCTGGGTCGGATGTCCTGTGACGTTTTGGGAACTTGATTTCAACTGTGACCCCCTGTTTCCGAAGGCAAGAACACGTCAACAGACCAATGAGCACAGTCAGAGCCCGAATACGCAGTTGGTAGTGCGAGTGACTAGTTGGACCGCTGTTGGACATAATCAGCCCAGTGTTCTAAGCGTCGTTGCAGGTTATGTATTAGCTCACCACTGGCCTCGTAGGTCATCTCGCTCACACCTGGCTTCATTCTACTCGTTGTTGTGAGATGGAAAAATGTCAGGAGTTCCTGGTAGTAGCATCTGGTTTCATTTCGATAGGGCGTTATGTCTACGAGGTCTCGCAATTCTCTCGTATTTGCTTTCGGAGTTCCAGGTGAGTAACCGGGCGTGCTGGATTGCACCCACTGCTAGATTAAATCCTCCAGAGACTGTCCAGAAATTCGAATGGCCGCATAGAACTCAAGCAGTTGACAGATGGACGAGCTGTAGTGCCACATAAGGCAGCACTGCACTGATACACTGCATGCCATGTCAAGTGCGATTCTGTGTCGTCCGATGGGTGGGGTCTCAGACTAATTAGCCTTCTACCAAGGCTCTGGGCGTACTTGACACATACAAGTGCATGATCGGAATCCACATACGTGCTAAAGATTGACTTACAATCCTGGAAACAGCCACGCCACCGATGATTGATGGCGGCGAAATCAATCTGTGTCCATGTTTGATTTGGCGATGGTGGCTGCCAGGTTGTGTATTGACGTCTAGACTGTCGAAAAGTAATCCTTGCCATAAACCGATCGCTATCTGTACAAGGCTGCGACAAACGTTCACCGTTGTATGTTCGACGAGTGCTATGGCCGCCACCTTAGCCGCACCTGCCACCATTTAGCCTGCCTGCTTTGGCGTTTAACTCTCCGATCAGTATTGCAATGTCCTTGCTCCGTGCGGTGTGCAGAATGAGCCGGTGGTGGGTCAGTGATGAAAAAATTGTTTGCGTCTGGACTGCAATCTGTGGAGGCATATGCTGCAACAGCAAGCTAGTAGCGTTTGTGATACGCAAACCTGGATGCTCTAACCGTACCTGAGTTTGACAGCTCAAAGGCAGCTGTGGACGGGAATCCAGTCAAACAGCTCCTTCTCTATGTATACGTTTAAATCAATTACAATACTAATAGCTTGAACCGTTGGATCCCCAGACAAGTGCACGTTATAGACGCATAGTGAAACGGCTGACAGAGATTGAAGGTATAACACTGAGCTGGGATCTTGAAGCAAGACAACAGATGTCGATGATGAAGGCCTACAAAATGCGTTCGAGACCTGCCTGTCGGCAAATGATATCTTAGTGTTTGTTACACTCATTCGGTTGCGAGCAACAGATGAAGCAAGTCCTTGGTGTTTGTCTGAAAAGGAGAGTTGGGGTTCATAAAGTAAATATTTATTTAACGAAAGAGGGCAAACTGAGATTGATTGGTTTGGTTCGTTAGATTGCAACATGGGGTCAATGCTAGTCGCCGTCACCTCGGCCGAAGTTACGATAGGAGCATAGGATAGAATTCATAATTAATATAAGTTCGTAGGTGCATGACTATGGGGTAGAATACTTCTCGGTTACTCAGGCTGAAGAATCGGTCTGGCTTGACAGGCCTCACCCGGAGCTTTTGGTTCAAAAGAAACTCAACCCACAAGACAGTGGGGCGAAGCACGGAGTTCTCATTCCATTTGGGATTGGTGACCGGTAACGGTTCGTTTCGTATGCTATAAGAGAACCCCGCTTATTACACAGTTAGCCCTCACGTGGAAGACAGTTCATCAATCCGCAGCCCGGGAACTCGCCCAGTGGCGTTGAGCTAGATCACTCGTTTATTACGTTATTGGGTATGCTTGACTGACAACTCAAAACCTATACGAAATAAACCGAGTCGCTTTTTTTACAAACTCACTCTCGCTCTTGCGCAATAAATATGATGATTGGAATTAACCAAACCCGTCTTTTCTGACCTTTATATATTTTCTTGATGTTTATGGCACACACATTCTGTTATGTTCCGCTTGTCTGGTTCGTCGCTTATTACAAACGGCTAACCAGATGTGCACGCAATCTAGTTAAACATCCTATTTCATTCTTATACTTTCTCAGGTGTTCCCATGATCTGATGCGGTCAAAGTTAAAACTTGATTCGGCCTATGGTCTGCTTCCACGTAGAGTTCTATCCCTCTGGCTTTTCTGTCACACAATGAAACAAACATTAAGAATGTATAGTCTAACAACGAAACTTGTTTGTCTGACTGTCGTCCTTGCTCAGATTTTCAGTCGGAGCATCTCCAGTGTTCAACTTTTGCTTTCACCGATCGAAGCATATTCTCGACAGCCCTGAGGTAACAGCACTGGCTCACACCTTCATCGTCACATGTTCCCAAATCGTCGCTTGGTATGAGTATGCTTCAGTCCAGTTGACTCTGTCTCCATAACAGCCTGGAGGTCAGAACCAGATTTGACGCACGATTATTCGTGTTATGATCTGAACAAAATCAATGACGATGTTGAACCGTTGACATTGTGTTAGTATATATAGCAGCAGCAGTTATTCAACTACTGAGCCGTAATCCCAAAACTACTTTTCAAGGGCTGCGGTTTCACAGGAAAGGAGAACAGGGATTCTGCTTGAAATTGCTTTTCTCTTAGACAGTTTTTATTTAGGACCTAAGTATACAGACCACACTGTTGCACCGTGATTTTAATGTGTTACAACAACCGTAAAGATGATTGCATATTCAGTCAGCTTTGAATCTGATTGGACCATAAAGTGGTCGGGGTTGATGTTCACTGAAATGGAAACGGAGACAGTTGCTGGAAGACTCACTAGTAGAGCAGACGATCATCTCTAGATGCAAGCGCTTACTTGGCTGTTGCGCACTGGCTTGTCAGGGAGTTTCCAATCCTTGATTTCGGTGACCACGAAGCCTCCGACTTCACACGCGGCACATAACAAGGAATTCAGAGTCTTCGCTGCTTGATCGTGTTCATGCTTTCGCTAACCGTTGGTGGTCTCGATGACGAATGCCAATTGATTTTATACTCATCTGGAGTTGTGTTATTGTAACGGCGATGTTAGAGATGGGATCTGCTTACGCATCGCCGAAACCCGGTTGACTTGCTAATCTGAGGCATCGACGTACAACGTGATTTTACCGTACTGCCGTACTTCTCTACAGTCAAGAAAGCTAGCGGCCCAAAGTCGATGAGTTTCGTGCGTTAGTTGTATTTGACAGCGGCCGTATGTGCGATATTTTCCGTCTTTGGTGACAGCGCCCATGTGAGCACTGATGATGTACGACGATGTGTGTTAGGACTACGTAGCCTCATTCCACGCAAAGTAGTTTCACTTCATCGGCTAAGATTTCTCGGGCACGTCTTACACATGCCCACTCAAGGCCTACCATCTCGTGCTTTGTTTGCTCACGCCGTTTGGGACTATAAAAAAATGGCGCAGCCTCGAAGCACGAAGGGCTTGGCTTTCGTTGACCTTAGCCGGCTTCCTAACTTGGGGTCCGAAAACTGTTGACTGTATGTCATGGCCGCAAAGCGTTTTCGGTGGCAGGAATGTTGTTATGCTTGCTGGTGCAAGGTGTAGACGTCTTGATGTTGTATTGTTGAATATCGAAGTAGCTATTTTTAGTGGTTAGGTCCCCTCCTCCCTCCCTTTCTTTTCTTCTCTCTTCCTGCACAGGGTTTGCTTTTTCTTCTTCGTGGTTGTGTGACAGCGAAGCGTCAGTGTGAACCACTGACGTATTACTGTGGTGTGCGTATTTAGTAATCAGTATATAAACACCTCTTTCTAGAAAACTCCAACAAACCACAACCAAAAATGTCAAAATAACATATGGTGTGAAACTTGCGGAGTATTCTTCCTCTTTCTTATCATCCTCATACATCTTTCGTTTCCTCCCCTCCTTTTCTTCGGTTCATTCTTTTATTCATGCTAATGAAGTGGCACCTGATCTGCCTAGTACTAACTTTGATCTATCCGGTTAACGTGCCTCAATGTTTTGCAGGACGCGGCACATTTTGTCTCCAGTAAAATTAATCAATATTCACTGGGGTGAAAGGCTTCGTTCAGTGATATTAACTATGCCACGCCCTTGGAATCCAGCCACTTGCTACAAATCTGGTTTTTGAGGTTAACCACAGTCAGGTCTAATTGAACTTGTGTACTTTTGCACGATAATTTCGTACAATTAGACGACACCAAATTCGTCGCTGCAGATTTGTCCAGGTGATCTCTTGATTTGATGGATTAGCGTTTCACAAATATTCATGTCTATCGTTCGACTTTATACATCAGTTGGTCACCAGTTAACTTTTTGTGTACTATTTATTACAACTGATTACCATGCTGACGATTTTATCGCAGATGCTTCTGAGCCTCGGTATTTGTGTAGATAGGATCTGTGTGTGTGTGTGTGTGTGTGTGTGTGTGTGTGATATGTGGCCCGGATGAATCAATCATATTTTTTTTACTAACCATCTAACCATTTACTATTTGCTAGCATTCCATCCATAATGCAGATTTTGTGATTTTCGGACTTCTTACAAGAAAACTATCAAGTTTTGTTTTAAAGCTATTTTCTCAACTTCACTTACAAGCCTGGATATCTACACGAACGGTATTGAACGTAACTAGATAACAGTGCAACTCGAACTGCCGTTCATAGCAACGGTGGTGAGTAGTATCCCGAATGAACAAAATTGTGAAACGGGGTAAAATAAAGTCTGATATGAGGGCTAGGAATGTTATGCATGCAAGCATACCGTTGACCACTATCATATCGGGCCACGTTTCTAACCACTTTATCGGACAAAATGTTCAGACTCTTCATATATTGTGACCGCTTTGCTTTCTACTCACCGTGCAATGTTTCACGGCTGTTGATGGTCTTGGTAAATATTGTCTGGTGCAATAAGCGTTCAGCTGGTATGTCGAACACCTTACTTGACTTTCGTAAAGAATGTAATTGTATTAATCGATCATTTGGACTCGTATTGAAGGTTTTTCTAAACACTTGCTGGTGAACGATCGCGTTTATCTGCAAAGGTAACACGCATGTTCGCTATTCTGTCTAATGTCTTATCAGAGTTGACGAAATTGTGCTACCCGAGTATATGCTAGGGTCTGGACTTTGAAGATGGGGAGCGGACAGATGTGCATTGTCATTCATCTTGTTGAACATGGTCTATAAGCTTTCATCAGGAGTGTTATACAGATCACCGATGTCCGCGTACTTCATGTTGGCCGGCTTGCGATTGGCGGGAAACTCCACACGAAGATTATTGAATTCTCTGGGTGAACCTTCCAGATTTTAACCCATAGCGAATTTGAACAAGAAGGAAAGAGGAAATTTTTCAAAGTAATACGTACCCGTGACAGTTACTTGCAGTGTGAACACAGATTCACATTTCTTTGCTAATCTCACATTCCATATTGTGCCGGAAGCGGCCGAATTGATTACAGCCCGTAAAATCTGGAACTTGTACCGTTCATTATTCGTATCCACGGGGGATCAAGCAGTGCTTGTTTCTAAAGTTCACTGCCGTTGCAGAGGCACAACTCTGTCGCAAATGCACTCTAATTTACTATACTGTCCTTACCGTCTTAGACACAGTGTAAATGTTTTCATGATGATTATGTCAAAAGTGACAGTGGTGATGTTAAATGGACACCTACATTTGTGTTTATTCCGAAAGAGTGACTAGTTTCATTGAAAACCTCGACACATTGTTTGCTCGTGCTTTCGATGACTCTTTTAATGGTAGCTTGATTTATTATTGATACAGATTTCAATGTGTTCCTCATCTCAGCTGTTAAGTTGCAGACTCTCATGCATTTCTGTACGCTTTTTGAGTCACTACACTCATTAATTCATCCGTCAAGTTGAGCTTATGACTACACGCTGGTGAATATCGACAGAAAACGCTCCGGTGTGTTGATGTAAATCGTTGAATTTTTGTCTCCGACTTTCTCCTACTATTTTACCCCCCAAATCTTCTACCTTCCGTATGCCTTCGGGCGATAATTGTTTTCTGACAACTGGTAAACATTAGTGCCTTCAATGTCCGCACTCTCCGACAAGTCAGTCAGCAAGCTGTTGTGGCAAGTACTCTCTCAAGGCTGGGTATTGATGTGTGCTGTATGTCGGAGACGCGAGTCTACGATTCTAGCACGGTTATCCACTTGAGCTCACCTCTAGATAACTGTCGATCCAAGCGCTTCTATCTCAGGGTTTCTGGTGACGCTGAAACTGAATCTCGCGGTCAAGTTGGAGTGGGAATCGCACTGAGTTCCAGAGTGGAACAATGCTTGCTCGATTGGATCCCAGTTAACAGTCGCTTGTACACTGTCAGACTATGTATCGGTTAAAGTTTGTCGACGCAAATCAGAAAGGCGTTATGTATTCATTATATCGGTGTACGCTCCAACGGACAGCTGTTCGGATGCTGCCAAGGATGCGTTCTATGACGCCTTCTCGTTGACCTTCTGAAGCAAACTAAATACTTAGACATCCTCATACTAGTGGGCGATTTGAATTCTCAGTTTGGTCGTCTTTCTCCGGACAAGAAGCGGCTGGGAATTACGTTTGGTGTCCGATCGTGGTCTTTTTGAACCTAAAGGCTGCTTTCGATTCAGTTGCTCGTAGTGTACTCTGGAGCTGTCTTCTTCGCAAAGGTATACCAGAGAACTACGTAAATCTTTTGAGATTACTGTATGCTTACTCTGCAAGCAGGGTGGGCGTTCTCGGGCGTTCATCACTTCTGATGGTGTTCGTCAAGGGTGTCTGATTTCTCCCCTCTTGTTCAGTCTTTTCATAGACGATATTCTGAAGTGCGCGCTTGAAAAATCCAGTGAACTTGAGATTCCTCCTGACGCTTTGTTGACCTGTCTGGAGTATGCGGACGACATTGTCTTACTTAACCCCTCTGCCGAAGACATACAGACCTGTTGTAACTTGGTATACGGCCTACGAGCGCGTAAACAGACAACGGAATAACGGTTAGTGGAACGGTAGATAAACGGAACGGTGTTCAACGGATCTGAACAACGGACTGCGAAATATGCAAGATTAATACGAATCTTCCCGGCCAACTCAACCACCCAATGCAAACGTGCGAACACAGAGAAAATACAGGCCCCCGGACAGGGCCACTTTATGTCATTCAATCCGAAGACAACGCGGTCACAAACTAGACCACATTTAAAAGGTTCGTGACCAATCAAGTACATGGTCAGAAAGCGGACCAGACAAAGATTCACACATACAGTGATGTCCCAATTAAAGGACGTGCGTGTGAGCCGGGCGCCAGAATTTGGCACAAAGGTTGAGAACGCACGTGATGGGGGACATGGTACATGACCGTGCCGACTATGAAGGTCACTACAATCAGCAGTGAGTTAGGCCACTGCGAAGTCAAATAAAACGGTATTTTCGGGGAATTGAGTGCTTTCCCGACAAGACCATGGAGAACAGGGTGAGAGTGATCGGGCTGGTTTGTATAGAATGCGCTTCGCACCTCCAAAATGATTCTTCAAGAATGAGGCATTACCACTCTTGTCCTCTTTACTGCAGGCAATCTACTTGGGACTGTGAACACACATATTTGGTTAACACCATCTCGTCAGCTTGTAATATTGCTGATGATTTATCAGTGAGAATAGCAAAAACACGTGTTGCATTTGCCAAACTGCGTCATTCGTGGCGTCGAAAAGACGTTCGATTAGGAAGGATATACTATGCTTGTACGTATTCCGTTTTGCTGTGTGGCTCGGAAGCGTAACATGTTCACAGCAAAAATGTCAGCAGACTTGCTGTGTTTGATCCCTGCCACTTAGCCTACACTAATTGGACTGATCACGTGAACAACACGGCCGTTCGCCGACGCGTACTCTGGAAGGCTTGGGATGCGCGGTCAGTTGATTAACTAATCACATTGCAAAGCCTGGATGTTTGGGTCACTTATTCCGTAGGCTAGCTAAGCGTTTGTCGTACCGGGCATTATATAATGAGACCACCAACGGTTGAGTGGAACCACATGGTGGTCAAGCAAAAACGTTGTCAGGACATATGAAGACCCTGACTGCTCCATTGAGCAGAGTGGGTAGGTGTCGCTTGCCTGGCTGAGGTCCTCGTGATCACTCCAACCGCTAGTTAAAGATGCTATCCGAGATGGTGGTGTGTCGCAGTCAATGGCGTGCCTGTATCCATACCATTTCTGATTGATTCCACTTAGTTCTCTTTTATTAATTTTCAACCTGCATAGTAACGTTTTCCTCTGAAATATTCCACGTCACTGTTGAGGTGACCGGCGGCCCGAGCCACAGTACCTTTTGGTCAGGCTCATGACTGCTATGAATATGATGATATTTCCGGTCATGATTACCAGTTATCCCTAATCGGCCAACGAAGGCACACGTTAAACCATCATCGATCGACTTGCTGATGAATCAATCCGTAATTTTAACAATCAGGCTAGTAACTTGACCATGTATTCGTCCCATTTAAATTGCGTTTTCTCATTAATGAGCATCACGAAATAAGGAGAGAACAGCCTCCGCATCTTCCGAGCCTTGTGTGCCAGTTGCATAGGGCTTTTTGAGCTAGATATTTTTAGTGATTAGGTCCCTTCCCCTCTTTTTCTTCTCTTCCTGAACAGGGGTTGTTTCATCTTCTTCTTGGTTGTGTGGCAGTTAAGCATCAGTGGGAACCACTGATGTATTGCTGTCTATGATGATGATGATCGTTACCTTATTGGAAGACAAGGGACTTGGAGTCTTCCTTGTGTTTTGCCTGACCTGGTGGTTATTCAGAAGTGTCGAACAGATCAGCGTTCAATCACTGTGTATCTGCCAACGTTCTGCCGTACAAGCGGATGTGTCTGTTCAAGCGTCGCAACCTTTTTCCGGCTTAGCTGTTACCACGTGACGTTGTGAGAAGCATTAAAATATCTGCTGGATATGTCTCAGCGCGCGGGATTTGATTCTCTTGTGAATCTTTATCCTCGTGATTAAAACTTAATCATAGTCAGTCATGTGATAGGAAGCATAGGTAGCCAACACCTACTGTGTATGCTAATAGTTTTATCACGTTTTTTGTATGGCTGGAATTAAAACATCATCGGTAATTTTGCTACGGAATATTTGGGTGTATTTTAACGATTGTTCACTTCTGAGAGAAAATAGCATGAAATGACACTGTTCTTATACCCCCCGCTGAAAAATCATGTAGCCACTGTAAGTTCGTTGTTTCTAAGCAGACAGCAATTATTTTCCGCAACATACGAATAAATATGAATAGGAAGCAGCAAACTAGCTCTTCGTTTGAATTATCTTTAGACCAAAAGAGAAATTGGGTCATTTGACAACGAAAACGTCAGGCATCAATTCCATAATATGGTTTGGTCAGTTCGTTTTAAAACCTCGATGTATCGATCTGGAAGACTCTTAGGAGGCGATTGCAGTACATTTGGATTCAAACTCATTCAGTCCAGTGTCGAACAATATAGCTACTAATTTGGATTTCGAGCTGTATACCTTTTTCTGCTATGTTTTGGTCAGGAATCTAGGCAGGCCAATGCGGGACCTTAATCCTCCTAGGATTCGTCAACGCCGTTGTGTTATGCGACGTATGAATTTTTGCGTTGCTCTACTGGAAAAGTACAGTCCCCTGCTAGTTTGGAGAAATGAAAAGCAACTGAAAATATTCCGTTGTCTGGACATGAGGGCTGACGTTCCGACTGCCATTTACTGTGACCAGTTCAGTCACTCCACATGAGCGTGTCATTTTTGAGTCGGCTGAAGCATACCTGCTTATTCCAATGTTCACACCAGAAGCATCTGGATTCTCGATTCTGGCAATGGGTTTTTGTCACTGAAGCGAACGATCTTTCTTCGATGCGTCTGAGAAAGTTGATCAATTATCCCCCTGTCATCAGAACAATGTTTTCGCGAGTATGTACCTTTTCGAATAATTCTTTTTCAAAACTCCACAGTTACAAACCGAACAATCATTGAATGACTAGCGTATACAAGCAACTTGTTCTTCCGACTGACAACTGACGTGATGTGAAGTCGATAATGGAGACCAAAAGATTAAGTCGGGCGGAACAAGTGGGACATTTAGTAAGCATGAGGAAGATTAAGAAAGATCACACATCGAAAGTGGACGTCGACTCGAATGAGAATTGAGGTGAAGGAAATAACGGGGTGGGGAAGGGATCAAGGTATACAGAGGTGTAGCTTGTTTATATCAAATTGTGGTCCGGTCGATTGCAGTCTAGCCGAAGGGAAATGCATTAATTTACTTTGCTTAGAAAACATGATTTTCTGCTCATACTAGGCGATACTGTATTTACTGCTATTCCACCGGAATGGTTTCTTCTCGTTTTTCATACTGCCCATCTCCCTAAGGAAGCAGGTTCAACACACGTGCCGTCTCTTGATCCTAAGCCACTTTTCGTTACATTGTCAGCTAATCACGATAATCGTTGTGTATCTCGCTTCGGTTATGTTACTCGTGGCTCGTTCGCTTCATCTACGCAGTGCCTTTTGATCTTTTCGTATGGCTTATGTGCCAGCATATTCAAACCACCTTACTGCCTCATTCGTGGTATGAAGTGCACAGAGCAAGTACAAAGTAAAATGTATACCGCTTGGTCATGTGTCAGTGTGCTTACTCCCAAACCACGGGAAAAGCGTCCAAACAAAGATAACATCGACTAAACGATTGCAACTATCTGGTTCTTAAGGTAACATTAGCCTACATGGTCTTCTGATGTTGAATCAGCACTACGATCTGACAACACGAATTCAACTTGTGCTCGCTGTATAACTTTGTGATGGCTATTTTTACATAACTTTCTTTAAATTTAGAACCAACTATTCAAATGAGATTTTTCTGTTGTTAATTTAACGGTAAAACAGTGGTTGCTGAAAGTCTGGGTGGTAGTACCGTCTTGCCACAGGTTCCAACCTTTTGCCATACTCGATGCATAACGAGGACGCATTGAATCTAATTGGCCTCTGTTTTGTGTTTGAGCTACTGACATTTTATTCAGTAGTTGAATTATCAATTAACTGTACGTATTGGGACACTATCGATTTCCCTTTTCTTTCCAGCACATTCTGTTTGTTGTGCACCGCTTCGAAGGTTTATTTGTCTAAGCTATTATCTGTTGAATTCAGTCCTGACCCACATTACATGCCTCCTCTCTTCCCGATGGTGAAGATTACTCCTAAGTCCAGCATATGCATCTTTTTTTCCGTTCGTGTAATGTTACCCACCGATACCACCGAATAAAGTACGACAGGGTTACTTGACTTGCCTCCGTGGAATACGTTCCAAGCCGATTGATTTCACTGGGTGGCTCTTGCTTTCTTTCGTTAAAAACAATCTGTGAACCATTTCACTTGTCTAGGTAGTTTCCTCTCACGTGGTTGCAGCGTTGTGGGAAGACACGAATTAAGTATGACAACCCTACTTGCTTGCAGTATAAAAACCATTAGTTGTGCTTGTGTCCAATAACGTGAAACCTTGGTCTGCCTGTCGTAAAGATTTTATCAAATTTTCTGCATTTGTTCAGTGTTCACTTTCGCGTGCAACCCATATCAGATCCGTTGATCGCACGAACAATGTGTATTTGGACAGTCTCTCATGTCAACACGTTCAACTGGTACAGTCGCATGGTCTGCGTTTGTTAGGACATGTAGTTTGCAGACTAGGCGAGCGCTCAATGAATCAGATATAATTTATTCAAGATCATCAAGGGTTGGAGCAAACCCTTCAGCAATCATTGGTTAACAAATCTATAGGAGCTTGCTTAGAACGAAGTTTGTCAAATATGGTCTACCAAGTCGTAAACTTTGCGATTGCCAAAACGCTGTCTAGCATAGAAACATGTAGTGAATTACGCGTCCGTACCTAAGTGATTGTTTACTCTTATAGTTAGTCCTCTCTTCACTGCTCTTTTCAATAAACTGTTCTCCATCACTGTTTAGGTAAACAGTACTTCGAGTCACGATATTGTGCTGTCAGTTTCAGGGTCGATTATTTATGTCCATGTGTTTGAGGTAGTAACCGTAGGCTATGTTGCAAACACTGGTATTTTCGAATATTTTCTCTAACCTCTCGATGTCCAACTAACATTTTTACGCGTAACGATACCATTTTTTCGTGACCTGATAACAGTTTAAAATGGCCCAATAGGTATTTTTGGTGTCAGACTGATCCAGAATAAGTGGTTCACACAAAAACAAGGAAACAAGGTAGAAGTTACGCTGAAGTTCCAACAGATGTTCTAACGGAATCAGGTCGGTTACCAGTCACTCTTTACACTTGAGGCATAAGATATGGTTTGTCTGAGTCACGTCTCTCTTCTCAATTGCTCCAGTTTCAGACACTAGCAACAGTTTGCTCGACTAGGTTAGAAAGTTTTTTAATATAGGCTCTCGTATGGTGTCGGAAAGCTATTGTAATGTGTCGGTTTTCATCCTTTGTTCCACCGCACTAGTGTAAACCACTTAATCTAGACCACTCTGGAGATGCAAAAGTAATATCCATACATCTTAAGGTGGGAAGAGGATGGTTGTATAGTGCAGTCGTAATGATGGTGATTACGGACTCGACAAGGGTGTGTTTCAGCTCTGACTTGGACAGCATCACAATATCCACTATTCTTGTTTTGAACAGTCTCTTAACAAGAAATATTTTGAGTTTCATTGTGAGACCTCCAGATTTTATCGTGCTTTTTTGCGTTTTGTATAGATGTTGCTTCTTTACCGTTCAGTATGTTTACTATGCAGCTATTGATTTTTTCACCACATTTTCATGAAATTTCATCCCTTGCCACTGCTTCATCGGTATCTTTGCAGGAACAGTCAGGCCATCACTTTTGATTCCCGCGAAATGCACATGGCGGTACAGAAAGAGCTGCGCCTTCGTAGCCGAACCGTACATGCAAATTCTTTGTCCGGGTCCGTTTCCGGCCGCGCTTCATCCATCAGTTCTGCAGATGGTTCGGCAGATGCAGGTACCAACAGCAGTCAAACTGTCCCAGGTTCAAATTCCCCACCGTGCACTTGCACCCCGGACAAACACGTATGTGGCTCGCTTGCCAAGCGCCATCGAATGCCGTCGTGTTGTGGTGGCGCAATATCCTCGCCACATTCTTGTCAGGATCATTGGCAGCTGCGTCACATCCAACACACGTGCTCGTTATGTGGCGTTTCAGACAATGATCATCCTCAGCCGGTGACGCACACTCGCAAGAGCTAACCGGATATCTTCTGCACAGTGTATACACTTGCCTACCCCTTTGTCCATTTTTTGTTTATCACTCCGTCTGTGTACAAACTCGGTGTTAGGTTAGCCGTTTCTTTCTGTGTGAGTATGTACGTGGGCGTGTGTGTGTGTTCTCACGTTTGTATGTTGGAAAGCGTACTCACTTCACTTTGTACCTGTCCATCACTCATTGTCTTTCTCAGTACCGGTTGCTGTCCACTTCACATGTTGGCGTGCTCTCCCGGGCTGCTGCGTAGCCGATTGTTCAGATTACTTGATCCATTTCACCTTGTGAACCGATTGCCATTGCTCTGGGCCACTTGGTGTGTGTGTGTGTGTGTGTGTATGCTGATTCGCATGCATGTACATATTTGTTCCCGCTACCAGAAGTTCGTGTTCACTTCTCTGTTTAATGGTGTAATAATCATTATTAACCGGCGAAGACTCATGCTATTGAGTAGTTGCCTATACCAACCTCACTTGTGTCGATCATTCGTCTTTTTTTAGCCTGCCCACCCCCCATTATTCTTCTATAACCTTTTTTTTCACAATTCAAACTCATGTTGGCAGCTCTATGGGACGGTCACATACTCTTCCGAACACGCTCATTGTTGGTGTCTCGACTTCGGCATGATATCTGTTTTATTCCTCTTGCCGCTCTGTGTTTGCCGGTTACATCACAAATTTGTGTTATTGTGATGACTAACAGTTCGCGGCCATTCCTGCTACACACACTGTTTATTTGCGTTATTTTCCTTTTTTGGTTTGTAATCCCTTGTTCTTCTTTTTCTTGTTCTTTTGTCGTTGTCATTATGGTCATCGTCGTCCTCATCCACAAGGTGTGTATTTATATGAAAAGATATGTTTTCTTTCTCCCCTCTGGTATTAAAGGTTGTACGCCCATACAAAGTTGTCCAGATGGTCGTACTGCTTGGGGATTCAGAACAATTTCGCGAACTTAGCTCATCCGATCAGTTAATCTCACTCTCACAATCCCTGGCTTCATGATGACACGCATCGGAGATGGGAAACAGGACACAAGGTCATTCTTGGAACAAGCTTCATAAAACAACACAGTATATTTCAACATATACTGTTAAGGCTTTAGGGTGCTTTGCAAGCTGCTGGTTCTGGTGACCACCAGTAAGGTGGTGGAGAGTTGCACAGTAGTGAATCAGAAAGCCTAATGAGGATAACAGCGTTTGAGAGTTGAGTAAACATTGGAATGATTGAACACCCTTCCGGTTGTAACGAGTGGAGTGCGGTTGTCTATGTGAGTATAAATTGAAATAATCTGAACTTATTTTATAGCATAAAGTGATACAGCGTTATCTACATTGATGCCATGAACTCGATGTTAATGGTTTTTAAGAAACTAACACTCAAGAGGATACGGTGGTGCTTGAAAGTGAACTGCCCCGTTTCGTGAATATTTTTGGTCATCACTATGACATCCTGAATTGATCTTCGCTTAACGTCATCTGCTGATGATATCGATTATACAGGTAGTGTTCCAGAGTGGACATAATCTAACACTGCGAGCAAACTTTTTTTTCATTTCAGGTGACCCATTTTGGCGTCATAGCCGCAATAAGTGATCTCCAAACTAAGCATAAGAATATTCTTCTGGGAATGTTAAATCTGATATTTTATTCCGTAGGTCGAAATGATCTCACCTTTGACTCATCAACAGTTGACAGAGATCTCACTCAATTTGAACAATTTTTCAATATAAGAAAGCGAACAAAACGTTAAAGCATGCTTTACTACTCCACTTCACGGTCTCTTACTTAGCCGACTATCTCTTATGAAACACGGTCAGTAAATTTGAATGGTTAACACACAAGAAAGGCCTACTCGTTGTTTGAACATCTAAGGGAATTTATCCAACTGTAACGTTCAAAACAAATACAACGATATCTTTGTTGGCATGTTTGCTTCATCTGGGTGCAATCGGAAAATAGGCTAAGATCTTTTGATCTGACCTTTTCGTTGTCTCGCTAACACGACTGGAACGTACTGTTACCGTAGCGTCAATAAGGTCGCTGTACTAACCGAACCAAACCCACATTGATTCGATGATTATGTTTTATCGCGTTCACACAACCATCAAGTTGTTTTCGACATTTTTTGACGAGACATTAAAAAATCCGGAACTCGGCTGGATTCCAACTGGCGACGGAAATAACATATTAAGCGCTTTACCAGCTGAGCTACGAATCCACGTCGGGAACTCAGAAATGTCACATTTGAACTTAGTTACCCACCCTACGGTTGCAAAATTTCCCGAACAGTATACGCTAGAATCCACTAACACTACTGTTGGGCATTGAAAATAGTGCGGCGGATTTCATAATTTAGATGGGACTTTATTACGCAAAATCTGGGCTTTTATCGGATTCGAACCAGAAACAGTATGTCCAAATGCTACATTTTGTCAACAAACTACCAGTTATTCGTGCCAAATCTTACGTGGAGTAATGTTAGTTTGATACGAGACTCAGATTAGCCGGTATCACAGAATGGGTCAGAAGCTGTGTGTTTCTGAGGAACGTGCACACGCAGTCATCAATGACCCATAGTTCTGGCGAATTCAACTGACGCTTTGGTATACAAGGGATGTGGATAATAAGTACCAGAGGCGTCACGGCCCGTTCACAAATAAACGCAATCTTACAGCTGTCATGATAACGTACATTTTCAAAAGCCCATTGACCATGGCGGACAGTTGACATCATCTAATGAAAATCAATCAGATATCATAAGAGAACTTCAATTACAGCGCAATGCGAAACCGTGAACTCATCTGCGTAGCACGGCTTACTGTGAATAGATTAGAGGAATACAGGACATTGTCTATTTTTTTGTGTCCCGGAATACCTTGTTCACTTACCATACGTGACATTCTATGCCGTCACCAGACTATCGATCGTTTCAGTTTGAATCATATTCAGTTGGCATCAGTTTAGAATTTTTGGTTAGTGTCCGTGATAACAGCCATAAAGAGCGCTTTAAAGCAGCCCTATCAATAACATTCAACCTATCGGGTTTCCTTGGTCCGTTGAAGTATGAAGAGGGGAATGCCATCGAAAACAAAACGATTACTCACGCTATTTTATTGCGTAGTCCTGTGCAGTCTAACTTTTCCATGATTAACACGGACATTTTCTGGATAAGTTTCTGACAGATGATCGGCGCTGGCAAAATTTTCCATCTGCACCCGATATTCGTGATCTCACATCTTGCTGGTGATCTCGATGTATTCTAGTTTTTGATTCTTGTGCTATCAGTCTGTGCGTTTTATTTCGTGAATGTATTTGTGGGTTCTCCTAATGGGTAACTGGTTTTTCATGTGTGCTAGGAATGAAACTGATGTATCAAAAAGGGTGTAACACGGGAAACTGCATGGAGGTTACCGATAGCCTGTACCATGAGAGGAATGGCTTAACCGTGGATTAGACAGTGTCTAGAACATTGGCATGTTTTGGTCATAATCTGAAGTTCCATCTTCTAGTAGTTTAGCCGAAGGGCATCGATCAGTGCATATATTTAACAGCACTCAAATGAAACATACAGAATTTCAGTTTGCCATGTACTGCTTGAGTAGTCATGATTTCTGGATAATTTAGAAGCCGGAGACAAGATGAGTTCCTGCACATATGCTTCAAATGCTCCTCACCACCTGTGCACAGCGGAAACAACTCGTAGAACGATCATTCACTTCTGACCTCTACTCGCCATTTATACGATATGATGTATGGTTGGTTATCGTCTGCTACGCTTTTTGATGAGTGGCAATAACTGCGAATCTATTGCGCTTCCGGTGAATTTTGAATGGTCACCATATACTGTATTTAATAACCAGGTATAAATGGTGTCTGCAGTATGCCGCTTTTTTCGTTGGTATATTCTCTTTCACAAGGTAACGGTAGGGCACAATCAGACTGTTCAGAAATGACTGTTTTGAGCCTGTGGCAAAATAGCAACTTGACACAAAATTAGTGACGACACTTACACCCCCTGGAACAACGGGAGTAGACAATTTGGGTTTACCGACTTACTACATTCATTCGTAATGGCAATGAACCCGACTAGAAAGTACTATGGTTCGGGCAGCCGCTCGCCACAACAGCAACGCGGAGTAACCTGGACAGAAACTGTCAAAAACGATCAAAACTACTAAAAAAAGAGTTAAATGGAAGAACCAGGAATGGTATGAATACAAATAGGCCATTCAATACCGAACACTGCTATCTCAAATAGCGTTTCTAACCAGCGGTTTGACTCATCACAAGGACCCCAATCAGACGGGCGACGTATATCCACTTTCCTAAATGGGTCTTCATACTTCGTGACTACATTGCTGTTTGACAACCACGCGGTTTTACCCAACTCGTAGTGGTTTCCATATACAAATCTTTGATGGTGGGTGAACTGCATGGTATCAGTCATCGAATCATTTCCATACACCTGTGAACCGATGTTTACGATCCAACTGTTCATCACACCGATGATAAAAAGGACCAGTACTGTAATCAGCTTTTTGTCACAATCCGATTGGAATCGAGGAGTGATCAACTTCGTCTGCGAACATTCAACGAGCCCGTAGGGCACAACTCACTAGCCTGACCGAGAGCTCTCGGACACTAATTCATTGTTGCAATCGACCACAACGGCGATCATCGTTCGCATCTGCGCACTGCTCAAGATTTGACTATCACAAACACCGGATTCCATCTGGCTACCAACAATACCACGGTTCGGACTCACCCAAAAACGGGTCAGTACCGCCTGCTTGACTGTACGATCGTAGACTGCGCGACATTTGCCACGTGAATATCATGCGAGCAACGTGAGGAGCCGAGTGAATCGCGGATCATAGGCTGGTTAAGGTCAAAGTATTTATTCATGTTCGTAAGCCTGTTCATTTTAGGTCATCCAGACAGCAGTGAAAACTAGATGTTAGTGAACTGCAGAACTTGAAAACAAGAATGATACTTCATCGTGGCGTTGCCGTTCACTTGAAAAACACTGCCGTAATCAATACTCCTGACGGTATGTAGCGACACCTCAAAGGATAGATCACAGCAGCAGTCATCGAGACGATAGGCATATACCTCTAAAAATGCC
>JTDE01001534.1:160304-170529 GCA_014338405.1 Paragonimus skrjabini miyazakii | reverse complement strand
TTTCGAAGGAGCTATTCAGTAGCGACAGAACTGGATTTCCATCACGTCGATAAACCTCGTGAACAAGCGTCGGTCGATTCCACCTCGTTCTGAATTTGAACGCAAACTGATTAGAATCTTGCGCAAAGACCGTGAAAACCACTTGGTCGAACAATCGAAAGAGATGGAAAACGCCTCTTTATCTGGGAATATCAAAAGGTTCCCTCCCCCACCCCCTGATTCGTGGTTGTACTGGCCGTCGAGTCGGCGTAAGTGAGGCTATATGGGGAGAAGATGGTTCACTTGTCACCAGCCAATCGCGCTGACTTCACAGGTGGGTTGAACATTTGGAAGAACAGTTCAGCTGGCCTCAACCAGACCATATAGACAACAGGACCCGAATGGTCAGTTGTTGCGTTCCAGACGGCCATCCGTCGAAAGCAAAATTTGCCCTGGAGTTAAAGTTATTAAAGGGTATCAAGGCTCCTGGTCCAGACCTCCTCCCTCCTTCTCTCTTCAAGGATGGTGGGGAGAGGTTGATAACAGAACTGACGCGACTCCTCCGGACGATCTGGGAGACTGAAGAGATACTTTGTGATTGGTGCTTATCAACAGTAGTTCCTGTTTTCAAAATGTGGCCACGAAGTCTATGTGATAACCACGGAGGCATCAGTCTAGTTTCTGTTCCATCACTGAGGTCATTTTACGTCAGCTCATGAAGCCCAGGGTAAGTGAGACACGCGGAAAATAGGCAGGATTCCGATCTGGTCGACGGTGCGTTGATCACATTTTTACTTTGCGACGGATCTCGGAACATGGGGACTTACAGGCAGTCGACGTTCGTGATCTTTTCAGACCTAAAGGCTGTTTTCAATTCAGTTGCTCGTAGTTTACTCTGGAACCGTCTTCCCCACAACAGAGTAGCAGGGGAGTATGTGAATCTGCTGAGATTACCGTATGCTGACTCTGCAAGCAAGGCGAGAGTTCATGGACAACTGTCTCGGTTGTTCATCACTTCTAGTGGAGTTCGTCAAGGGCGTCCGATTTCCCCTTTCTTGTTCAGTTTTGTCATAGACGACATTTTGAAGGGTGCGCTTGAGGAGTCCAGTAAACTTGGTGTTGAACTTCTTCCTGGCGTTAGGTTAACCGATCTGGAGTATGCGGACGACACTGTCTTACTTAGTCCCTCTGTCGAAGACATGCAGACCATGCTGAACGAGGTGAGTGACCGAGCTGGTCTGTACGGAATGTGTTTCACACCTTCAAAGTGCAAATTACTGCTTCAAGACTCCTACTTCATTACAGGTAATCCGCTTGGGACTATGAACACTTTCACATTCTTGGGTAGCACTGTCTGGTCAGCTTGCTGATGAGATATCAGCGAGGATAGCAAAGGCACGAGTTGCCTTTGCCATACTGCGTCATCTGTTGCGTCGGAAAGACGTTCGGTTTTTGCCGAAATGAAGGGTATGTAATGTTTGTTTACGTTCAATTTTTCTCTTTGTTTCGGAAACGTAGCCTGTTCGCAACGAAGATACCAACAAGCTTGTTGTATTTGACCATCGTTGTCTCCGCCAATTAGCCCACATTAAGTGGACTGATCGCGTGAGCGCGTATTTTAGAACGTTGGAGATGCGCGATCAGTTGATCAACTACTCACCTTGTACGGTCCGCGATGGTTGGGTCACGTACTCCGTATGTCATCTGATTGTTTACCGTACCGGGCATTATATGTTGAGGCCACCAACATTTGGGTAAAACCGTATGGTGGTCAACCAACAATGTGGTCACGAAATGTGAAGACCTTGTCTGCTTCATTGAGCAAAGTGGGTAGGTGTCGCCTGCCTGGCTGGGGTCCTTGTGATCACTCAAATCGCTGGTTAGCGACGCTATCCGAGGTGGTGGTGCATCGCATCTATACCATTTTCTAGTTCTTCCGCTTAGTCTTCTTTTATTAATTCTCAACCTTCTTGGTAACGTTTTCTTCTGGGATATTCCTCGTCACTGTTGAGGTAGGTGGTAGCCCCAGCCACAGTACCCTCGGTCAGGCTCATGGCTGATATGATGATGGTGTGGAGGAGGAGGAAGGTCACCCTAGGTGGTTGAAACGTAGGGTAGTACAGCTGCTCTTACAGTTGTGCTATTCTCAATCCATTTATCAATGACATTTGCTAGACCACAGTTTCATGGGATCACCTGATCAATGCCTCAGTTTACTTTGAACTGCACATATACTGCTCAATTATTTCTAATGCCATCAACCCGGAGAACACGTTTCCTAACCACGAGATTCAATTCGCCCAGGCTTTCTGCCTTGCACGTCATTAAACAGTTATCGTAGAGTTTATGTCGGTAGAATAGATGGGTGTTTGCTTTGACGTATAACCGAACATCACCTCAGTGGGTGATATAAGCCATAACGCGAAATTTCTACCAGGCAGACAGCTGAACAAAAAACCGGAGCGATCGACTGCGAAACATCCTGGCGATGGCTCCAACTGCCGGTCCGAACAGCTTTTTTACTATATTGTTATACAGCCCCAAGTCCGGTCCCTAAGCGACAGGTGAAGCTCTGTTGATCAGACAGCAGCAACCAGTGTTTTATGTGCAAAAGACAATAACACGTGCTATCGGGTTAACCTGGTCGTAACTTTTCAGGCCATTCTCCCTATTTATTCTATTCGGCTGCTGCTGACAAGCTTATTGATGTGGACATTCAGAGTGTAATCTAGCAAATGGTCGGCGTGACAAAATCCAGATGTTAACATCCTACGACACACGCCTTCTCGATGCTTTAATGAAATGAATAAAAGGAACTCAGTGCTTTGAAAAAAATAACAAGACGTTCAGAATCTGTTATAAGTGATAAGTCAGTCATAGGCGGATACCCAGAAGTGGTCATTCGTGTCAAAATCACCCAGAGAAAAACTCACACGAAACCCGCGGTGACATAATACGACAACAAAATAGGCGTAGATGTTTTAGCTGACCACGAGAACTAAGACAACCAACCTGGAATGTCCACATCTTCATCGAGACTGGACGACTCCAGTTTCAGTAAGAGTCACCAAAAGTCTGAAACAGAAATAAAACCTTCAATAAATAATTGTTCCAATCAAACTAACGCGCTCCTCACAATAAATGGTCATCGTGGATAGCTTCTAAGAGTACACTGGCCTAAATTTACGATCAACTGCCAAGTACTGATGGATAACTTCATAGATATACCTATGAGTCATCGATGTAATTTGCCCGTAGGTGAAGAGCTGTGGACAAATTCCCTAGAGATAGTAGAGGCGAATAATAAAAATGAGTATTCACTGAGTGTAAAATAAGAAAAACAAAAACACAGGAAGGCCTCCCAAAAAATATTCCGGTGAAATAAAAGGATTGAAGGTGAGCAAGTCATGACTCGGTAATAGCTGTTGTAAAATTTCTGTAACTGAAAAGTAACAGCAAATGACCCAAGAAGGACGAGCAAAATCATTGGCAGTAATAATTATTGAGGCACCGCGGCAAAATGACAAAACACAGTTGTACATTTTCATAATTTCTGAAAGCACTGCAAGAGTGAATGCAAACACTGTATATCGGGTCTCTGGTGAAAATGGAAATTATACATGGTAAGTTTTGGGGTTGAATCACCGAAATGCTTATTACAGTGTGACATACTAAGTCATATTTTTGAGGATGTTTCTCAGAATTTGGAATCGGAGACCTTCGAGTTCATGAAGGATACAGATGTACTTTTGTTGCTCCGAACGCATCCGCCCAGTAACAGAGAAAACACTCTGAGTATGACATGCTGGGTAATTGAAAAAGTGAATACGGGTCATATGAATAACGAAAGAACGAAATAAAGTTAGTAAGTAAAGAAGATTCGGGGATTTGGGTAATTTCAAAAGTGAACACCACCCACACTTGATCGCAGCCTTCGCATTCAGATAAGCTTTTCGGCTAGCCCACTTCGAAAGTAAGCACTGACCTCGAGTTTCGCTCTTATTACAACTCATCACTAGTGCATATCCTTGTCCGGATCAGAGTTTGCACTCTGATCCTCGTGCTTTTGAAATAACCTAAATCCCCGAATCTTCACGATGGATTCAAACCATGCTCAGCTGGTTCAATGAAGGCAGTAACTTCAACCTAACTAAGAATTCCTGATCACGGGATTATCAACTGAATAGAACAGTGATTCTGTCCATTATCCTTTCGAAATGATCGGGCAAGCTGAACACTATTCATACAAGGTTGTGATTGAGCGCTTGGACTTGATTATTCGGTCATGCCTATTGTGGCGTTGTGATTAGCACGTTAGTCTCATAAACACGAGGGTCAGAGTGTAAACTCCGATCCGGACAAGGATATGCATTACTGATGAGCTCTAATAAGAGCGAAACTCGTATCTAGTGCTTCATTTTGAAGTGGGCTAGCCAAAAGGCTTGTCTAAATGCAAAGGCTGCGATCAATTGTGGATGGTGTTCAATTTTAAAGTTAATAAGGATTTAAAAACATAATGTAAATTATCGCTGGTAGATATCTAACTGGAACTCAGTTGTGTGACAGTCGTGGAACATTCTGTCTAGATAGAAGGTTCCCTGTGAACACCATCGAGAATAGCCTAATAAAAGTGTGGTTCTTCTGAGGGTTGACAGACAGTTATGAATCATCACCTGTCGATTACTAAGATATGCACGTTAAGCCTACACGCTAAATAATTTTGATTATCGAGCGACCATGTGAACTCGGTACTTTTGGGCTACTCAAATAAAAGCAAAAGCAATTGATGTGGGTTGGGCTAGATTGACAACCGTTACTTGGACGGGACAATTAGAAAACAACCCCCTAGACAATATGCTCGTTGCAAACAAGTCTGGGGATAGATGGAGTATCGACTTAGGACCATGAGACGAACAGCTAATGAAAAGAAGCAGCAGAGGAAAATGGAAGATATAGAAGATAAAGACAACAGTGAAAGAAAAAACTGTTTTATGATGCACGTAACTGTAGGATTCTTATTTTGGGGATTGTTTATGCAGCGAATTAAAAAGGGCCACAACAACCAGCGTAACAACACTCCCGCCACTAACTACGATTTGTGACCGTATTCCTCAACATCCCTGGCCAGAGAAACTTTACGTCTTTTAGAACACAGAAAGCCTGGAAAAACTTGGAAAATGTGATAGAGCTAAGTACTCAAACCCTTTTGTACTCTTTTAGTGTGAAGGTGCACTAAATTAGCGCTTTTTAAGGTGTACGCAACAACACCAGACACGAAATAAAAATGCCGATAACTGTGGAGACCGAAAATACATTATACGATAATTACAATTGGTCGCGATCAGCGCTAAACGACACCGATACGCAGAAGTAACTAGGAAGGTTGAGGATCCGACAGTCGAGCGTGGGAACAAGCCGGAAGAGTGTACATGGCGCGACTGGCGCACTTAGGCCGACGAACATACAAACAAACAAACGCGATCGCATGCATCAAGCAGACGGCAGGCAAAGATCCTTAAGATTCTATGTACAATGTGAGCAAATATTTTGGGAAGGATTTTACACATCGCACAGCAGGCAGACTGGGGTCATCCACAGGTCTTTACGCTTTTCCTGTCACACCTATAGCGAGCAAACAAGGCGTCATATGATAGGCACACGTAAACGTGGTCGAGCCATCTTAGCCAATAAAGTTAAACTACATCGTGTAAAGTGGACTTTTTCTATCAAATGTCTCCGTAACTCAACAGTTCGCATAAGGTGCTGCCATTGCGAGCTGAAAATTATAAGCAACGGTTTGCCAGAAACAGATATCCTGCAAAAATTATCGACGCGGAATGATCACGTTCCGCGATCTAAGTGCGAATAGCCACGTTATGCACACTCTTCCTTAGTGAGAGACATACGTCACACGGATGCTTGCGAGGCCACACTATTAAAATCGAATGGGAACTTGGACATAAATAATACCTCTTTTTCAACATCGCTGCCAGCTTTGATACAAATTCCAATGTAAACAAAACGTCCAAAACCATTCAGACTATCAGTGATCGGAATGAATGCGGCCAGGCGTTCCCACCAGCCCAGAGGTATCATTCTGTATTTACACGGCGTACACAACACCATAGCATGTCAGCCGTCAGGCACTCCAACGCCTCTTCGATTGTTCGTCTCCAATCGCAAGACAAGATATCATCAAGATATTCCACGTCACTGTTGAGATGAGCGGCGGCCCCAGCTACAGTACCATCTGATCAAGCTCAAGACCATTGTCAATTATGATTGTAAGTTTGGTTATTGGTTGTGAAACAACGTTGCAGTCTTGACTGTTTCAACCAGTGTAGACAACTGAGAACACCTCACTTAACTGGAACGAGCTTATCACAGTCCTTATAACCAGAAAATCACAGGGCGCCCTTGAAGCTAACAGAGTAAATAACAACAGTTGTGACGATGTCGCCATCTGTTATACTGTAGTTTGGAAAGCCGACATTATGTGAAAGCAAAACCTCTGCCTCGTGTGAGGAACCAGAGTACAGTTTTATATTCCGTTGAACTGTGCAACATCGTCAGTCATCGCTGTACTTCCAGATTACAGGGTGAACTGATCTACATTTTTTGAGGTACTTCGGCACGGAGGCGGCTAGCGTTCGAACTAACAACTACAATAGGCCGCCAGAACAGTACACATTTTAGGTACATAATACGAGAAAGATGAACCCATATTCGAAGAACACCTATATTAAATCCACTGAGCTTCAACGACTACTGGTGGACAACTGAAGGTTAATCAGATTTTCAAGTCTGGAAGTTTCAGGGAAGTAGTAGACATGGATGAGAGGGAAAATTTCAAAGCTCACACATCCCAGAAAAAGAAAGAGAGACTTCACTGCGACAACGTCGTCTGATATGAATACCTGGACGTGTAAAAGTGTGTGAAGTAGTTAACAGCAATCTGCATTAATGCAGAAACGGTGTATCACCATTAGGTTAAATACATCACAGTTATACGACATCTTTTTAAGCTAGTCACCAGCTTAACAAAGACGGAAGTTAGACATACCAGCGTTAAGTGGACATCAAGACGGCACGTGGAAAACGGTTCATGACCTGAGTACGAAAAGAATGAGTGAGCTCGGATCAGTTAAAAAGCTGGAACGCAGTTTTCGGGCACGTTGCAAAAGTGAGTTTTGATTGTAAGAAGGAGCTGCAATAACCAGGTGGACTGAACGAAAAGTAACTATATAGGCGGAGGGATGTGAATCAACCAAAGTTAACATGAAATGGCCACATGAAGTGGAAAACGTGCCACAATGGGAAAAAGGCATTGCCGACGATGAGGGAGGAACGTGTATGTTGAGCTGAAAAGAAATTACACCGACGCCTACGGAGATTCGCAACGAGGGTATCCGTGACTTCTGTTCTTCGTCACATCAGACAACTTTCTCAACCAAATGTGTTCAGTATTCTTCGGACCCCAGTTCGGAAACCGAAAACGCCCTACTAAGGCAAGCTTTCGTGTGAGTGCCTTCATACTCTGAACCCAAGTCATTCATTGACCACCAAGACTGCCTCTTCCAGCCTAACCCACCACTCACAAACAGGGCACCATGTGGCAGACAGTGTTGACATTCGTAAAATGTAGCCAAGCTAACCAAACGTCGACAAACTTCACCATTGTTGACAGTGTTCCGATCACACGTCGCCAATGCTTCGGAGATAACTTGGTGGTCGAAAATAGACACTCTATGAACATCCTCCGCACCAATGGACCAGATTTTACAGCCGTATAACATGACCGTTTCATAGAAAACCCAAGATCATGTTAGCGTCACAGATGGCGTAAGTTGGCAAACACCATCCAAGCCTTAACTAAAAGATTTGCGATTCCGTTAATACAGCTTCTGAAGTACATGAACTTATTGACTATTTCCAACGGCTAACCACCAAAGGGAACACATAGAGTCCTGCTAATCTTGATCAGCGTGTTGCACGTAGAAGGTGTAAAGACCATACCAAACTGACGAAGTGAAGCCTCTAGTCTGTCCAAGGTGTTGTGTGGTTTCTATGAACCCTCACGGATTAGAGCGACGTCGTCTGTATGATCTGAATTCCGAAGTCGAGTGCCTGAGACCAATTCCGCATCATCGTATTCAATCTATCACGATACACGTTAGGATATCATCTACTGCAAAGTTAAATAGGAAGGGGAAGGCTGGACAACCTCGTCGCACCCCACCAGAGACGTTAAAGATTGATAACACGCTGCTATCAGTACTAACCCTACATGAGGTCTGACAGTAAACTGCACTCAGGATGTTTACATACGTCTCAGGTACACCCTTCCACGATAGACAGTCCTAGAATGCATCTCTGTCAACCGAATCGAAGGCCCCGTTGATGTCCACGAAAACAACTGTTGGCTTTGTATATGAATAGTGGAGTTCAAGCATCTGGCGAAGTGTGAAAATGTGATCAATTCAGTCGCGGCAACGGCAAAATCTAGCTTTTTCCTCAGGGATATACTGTTCGCATGTCTCGCTTAGTCTACAAAGTACAACAGCTGCAAGCAACTTTGACGCAACAAGAATCAGGCTAATCTATCAGTGATTTTCACATGGGAGGTTTGAGCACTTTTGAAAATGGGGACGACGTTTGACAAACCATAGTTATTTGAAACAACTCCAATGATCAACAGTTGCTGGAGCAGAACCGTCAGCTCTCCAACTAAGACTGGACCTCCATCCACGAAAAAGGTAGGAGGGAGTTCGTCTGACAGGGTTTCTCAGCACATTTCAGAAACTTGATCTCAAGTGGAGTTTCTGATTCCAAGAGGAGAGAAACATCAACAGACCAGTGGGCACAGACAGAGCCCGACGGTGTAGTCAGTAGTGCGAGTGGCCAGTTGAACTGCTGCTGGAAGTGATCAGACCACCGACCTAAGCGTTATTGCAGGTTATGAACACACTCATCACTGGCTTCGCAGACTATCCTGCCCACACCTGGCTTCCTGTTACCAACTGCTCGGATGAGATGGAAAAGTTCTCTAAAGTTCCCAGTGGCAGTGGTCCGTTCCGTATCGATAACACGTTTTGTTTATCAGGCTTCGTGATCCTTTCGTAATTACCCCCCAAAGCTCCAGGCGAGTAGCCTTGCGGACCGAGTTGTACTCACTGTTGGATGGAATATTCCGGCGAGCGTCCAGAAGTTCCAGTGACCACGTAAAGACCCAGCGGTTGGCAGCTGAACAGGTAGAAGTGCCATATGAGACAGCACCCCACTTATGCATTGCAATGTCGTCTGGTGGATTGGGATTTAAAATAAAGCAAAGCACACACTGGTAAGCGTAAAGCTCTTGTAGCTTTGCTGGTTTGGTTATGTCGACTTGTGGTTTACGACAAAGTGGTCTCCCATCAGGACGCCATGCATAACAGTGCATGATCGGAATCCACGAAGGTGCTCCAGATTGACAAGCAATCTCGAAAACATCCATGCAACCAATAGATGACGGCCATGTGGTCAATCTGTGTTCCTCAAGGAGGTCGCTAGGTGAAGCACAAATACCCAGAACGTCGAAAATTAGAAACTTGCCAGAAACAGACCGGTATCGGCACAGAGCTGCAATAAACGTTCAACGTTATCCGTTCAACAAGTAACGTAAGAGTGCGGGCCACCTAAGTCATGCCTGCCTAAATGACCGTTCAAGTCTTCAGCTAGTGCAACAATGTCTGTGTAGGAAGTTAGTGAGCTGGTATCAAAAATAATCTTTGACTGCTTCTGGACTACAGTCTATAGAGACACACGCGGCAAAATCATCATCATCATAACAGCCATGAGCCTGACCAGAATGTACTGTGGTTGGGGCTACCACCCACCTCAACAGTGACGTGGAATATCCCAGAAGAAAACGTTACCAAGAAGGTTGAGAATAAATAAAAGAAGACTAAGCGGAAGAACTAGAAAATAGTATAGATGCGGGTATGCCATGGACTGCGACACAACACCACCTCGGATAGCGTCTCTAACCAGCGGTTTGAGTGATCACGAGGACCCCAGCCAGGCAGGCGACATCTACCCATTTTCCTCAATGAAGCAGATAAGGTCTACATATTTCGTGACCACGTTGTTGGTTGACCACCATACGGTTTTACCCAAATGTTGGTCTCAACATATAATGCCCGGTACGGTAAATGATCAACTGGCACGCGGAGTACATGACCCAACCATCGCGGACCGTACAAGGTGA
>JTDE01001534.1:131180-146202 GCA_014338405.1 Paragonimus skrjabini miyazakii | reverse complement strand
GCCATCATATTCAGAACGAGGTGGAATCGACCGACGCTTGTTCACGAGGTTTATCGACGTGATGGAAATCCAGTTCTGTCGCTACTGAATAGCTCCTTCGAAACATACCTCTTCACAACATGCTTTCATGGCTACGGCGATTTGTTCTCAGTGTTCGTTAGGATCACTCATGTGACTCGAACTGGGCAACCAGTTCACCAATGCTTCCTGGTAAGCGTTCTTCACACTCTCCTCGTTCGAATGCCAGTTAAGTACCTTGCGTCTACAAGCGTATATCCTCTGGGCAAATGACAAAACAAAACGGGCACGCGCAACCGCATGGTCCGAGTTCAGATGGTTGCTCCAAAATGCCAGACAGTCTTAAACGGAATGGCGCCACCTGCAATTGACTGCTATATGACCGAGTTGCGTTCATGGCTGAGTAGCACACAGAGGTCTCCGTGTAACACAGTGTTTCTTCATGCGTTGGAATGCCAAGCTCAAAATATGGAGACCTTGAGATGCGCACAGCTGCAGCAGTCTTTGGCTATTGTCAGTGCGTTGTGTCCGGACACCAAACATACCTCTTAGCCGCTTCTCATCCGAAGAAAGACGACCAAGCTAAGCATTAAGATCACCTGCTAGTATGATGATGTCTGAGCGTTTAGCTTGCCTCAGAACGTCAACGACGGCACATCTTTGGTAGCATCCGAACAGCTGTCCGTCAGAGCGTACCCCGATATAATGAATACACAACGCCTTTCTGATTTGCGTCGACAGACTTTTGCCGATCTATTCAGTCTGACAGTGCACAAGCGACTGCTCAATGGGATCCTACCGCGCAAACGTTGCTCTGCTCTGTAACTCAATGCGACTCCCGCTCCAGCTTGACCACGAGATTCGGTTTCGGCGTCACCAGAAACCCTTAGAGAGAAGCGCTTGGATCGACAGTTATCGAGAGGTGAGCACAAGTGGAAGACAGTGCTAGAATCGTAGACTCGCGTCTCCGAACACACAGCACATATCAACCCTGCTGACTGACTTGTTGGAGAGTGCAAACATTAAAGGCGCTAATGTTTACCAGTTGTCTTGGCCTCAGGAAACACTTATCGCCCGAAGGCGCATGGAAGGCAGAAGAAACGGAGGGTAAAATAGCAGGAGAAAGTCGTGCTGGGTGAATAATGTCACCGTCGAGAGGACGATAACTTCTGCTACTTCCGGGTCGTATATGCCACGGAAGTGGGTTGACTTGAGGGACCCCACCCCGAGTCTCCGACTCAAAAGTCTGACCTGCGAGACAGCGGGATACAGGGTTTTCTTGGGGGATCCTACTCGGAGCCAATGATTCGAGAGTCTGACTCACTTGGCAGTGGATGTACTCGAAGCTGCATCAGGCTTCTGAATGATACCAGATGTTTTTCGACCATGTCGGATAATACGCTGGCGGTCACGGTCAACCGTTGGGCGATCGGAGTGCTCTTTGTTTGAGGGTATCTTTTCGAACCCCTTCTTCTTGATACGGAAGACAGCAGTGCCGCAACTATAGAAATAGTTTTGCTGTACGCCCGTAATACCATGCCTCGGTACCTAGGCATGACCCGACCTTTACTGCTACCTTGGCGAGGTGGTCGGGCTTGTTTACTGTTTTGATCCAGCGAGCTGTGCTTTCTGGGACTCCGGTCCTTCCAGGTGCAACCTTGTGAGACAGGCCATGAATCACGCGAACGTTCCTAATAGCCTAGGTACAATATGGAACTGTGAGTTTTGAAACTATTTTACATCATATCGCAAGCATATCAGCGAAATTTCCAGGTGGCTACACAACGGCATAACCAGGAGGACATAAGAAAATATCGTGAGGTAGGATCCAGCGTACCTAGTGGTACTCAGAAGCGCGCTGAGCGGAAAGTGCGTAGAACCCTCAAGTATGGTCTTTCTGGGAAGGTTGCACCTGGAAGGAACGGAGTCCTAGTTAGCAAAGCCCGCCGGATCTAAATAACACGTCATCCGGATCACTTCACCAAGGGCGCTGTCTAGGTCATCATCTTTTTCCTGGGTATTACTTACGTCGACGGTCTTTCCAGTTCTGTATTTCTGTGTATGTGTAAGGATATGCGTTGGTTAACAACATTCTATTTACTGATAAGTAGTTTGGCAGATTTGATAATTCAGAAGAGATCCATTTGCGAAAAATCTGGACTTCGGCTGGATTCGAACCAGCGACAGAAACACCATGCCCAAACGCGGCAAGCGCTGTACCAGCTGAGCTACGAAGTCACGCCGGAAGCTCAGAAATTTCACATTTGGACCTAGTTACCCACCCAGCCAACTGTGTCATATGGAATCCACCAAATGATCCAGCTGATTGACTGCCCAAGCAGGATTTCTCGATCAGTTTACGCTGGAGACTACCAACGCCACCGATGAGCATTGACATTCAGTTACTGATAGGTAAATGTGAAATTTCGGAGCTTCCGGTGACTTTGTAGCTCAGCTGGTAGGCGCTTGCCGCGTTTGGGCATGGTGTTTCTGTCGCTAGTTCGAATCCAGCCGAAGTCCAGATTTTTCGCAAATGGATCTCTTCTAAACATTCTATTGAAAAGCTTACGCCAACCTATCCTGTGTAGTTGTCGTTTCTGCTGTGCGAAACAGCGTTTTGATCAGGTCATGCCTTACTTTCATTTATAGCTCGGTTGTTTGTCTGCAAGGTGTAGGCATCTTAATGTTAAGTGATTGAATATTGACGTAGCTATTTGTAGCAGTTAGGTCCCTTTCTTTTTGTTCCCTCTTTCTGTACAGATTTTGCTTTTTTTAATATTCTTGGTTGTGTGGCAGTTAAGCATCAGTGAGAGCCACTGATATGTTACTGTTTATTATTATGGTGATGATGATGTAAGTCGTATCGTTACGCTCACTTAACTCCGGCAGCCTACATGCTCTGCACGCTTCGGATTAATTATTGACATCTCCGTACATTCTCTGTCGAGCCATTTTTTTGTTCACGTTGACATCTCTCACGTTTGATTCATTACTGGTAAACAGTAAAGGCTGTATTTGTGATCAGTTCATTCTAGTTTTTCTCCATACTAGTGGGATTAACCCTGGCGTTAATGGTTTGTTGATCCCACGAAGGACCCACAATATGGCAAAGGTATCGGTGATGAAATACAGGAAGCCACGTCGCCCACATGCACTAAATATAATAACGAGCCTACTCAGTCTTCCATTAACGCTTTTCACCTCAAAATTGCAAAATCCGTCCACACACTTAGATTATATAAACTGCCGGTATCCCTACTGGCCATCGGTATTGCTCATATTCTTCAGATATTTCAAGGTGATTATAATTCAAAATGATATTTTGAGATGACCTGGTACCCTTTTAAATTTTTCAGAGGGAAGCTGTAGATCAGTGCGACCAAGTCGGATATACATAGGGTCATCCAATCAGGTTCACTTCATAATTGCCTATTCCAATGTATTTCCATGGTAGCTATTTCAGCTCAACCAATTGGTCACAAGATCAGGCGCTGGTTTATACACGTTTTGGAGTTAATATAACCACATTAAAAAAAGGTATAATCCACAAACTTCCTTAAAACCGTTGTTCACATCTGTCAAAGCAGAAAGGCAAGACACTGCCAGATGTTAACATTTTTACTCACTCTTGTCAGCCGGTAAAATAAGACCAACAAACTGTACATAAAATTACATGAGCAACAATACATGGACGAATAAGACAAATTATTAAGTTCATCATCTCCTAATTAGGTGTTTTTGTTTCAATTTCACACATTTAAAATCATTCTCTTTTTTGTCCCTCATGCAGAACTGTCATTGTCTGTGTCAGCGCCAGCCAAGGTAATCCTATTCGGTGAACATGCTGTTGTCTATGGTCAACCGGCCATTGCTGTTGCCGTCGATCTGCGTTGTTATTTTGATGTAACGGCGAAGCATCACGTGAACAACACCGGTTCGTTATGTATCTATCTTCGTGATCTATCGGAAACTGTTGTTCAACTGTCAAAATCAGCCGACGAATATCTCGATGCTCCACTGACATCCTCAGAGGAATTATTAGAGAAGGCGTGGACTATGGTATCAAATACTTTGCTTAATTCTAATCCGTTCATCCCCAAATCTGCGATTTCACGCAGCGTGTGTATATGTTTCTATCTGTTGTTTCGTTCGCTCCAGATTGCTCGTTCTTGTACTTTTCCATCTAGTCGCGCGGTGTTACGATGCGGTTTACATACACACATCGAGGTTCATTCAGACATACCCGTTGGTGCTGGTCTAGGATCATCGGCCGCATTTTCTGTCGCTGCTGCTACAACTTTCCTTATTCTTTCTGGGTGCCTGTCCATGGAAAGCGATTTCACTCCGGACAGACAACAGTGTGATCTCATCCAGTCCCTGGCTCACGAAGCAGAAGCGATCATTCATGGAAAGCCGTCTGGATTGGACACTGCAGTCAGCGTACATGGCGGAGGGATCTACTTTAAACGGCATGCGTCAACTCCTGTTCTACATAGAATTCATATTCCTAGTGAGGATTGGAATATTTTAATAGTTAACAGTAATGTTGGTCGATCTACCGGTGAAGTCGTAGAGGCAGTCGCTGATCGACGCCGTCGACAGACAACTGCAGTGGATGATTTACTTCAAAAAATCGGTGATCTTTCTAGAAAAGCTTTCGACGTATTGAACGGGAATGAGGTCTGTTTAGCTAAACTCACTCCTCTAATTCGTAAAAACCAACAACTTTTGGTTAATTTGGATGTTTCATGTTTGGCCGTAGACGAAATTATCTCTGAGCTTTGTCGATTCGGCCTAACAGCCAAGCTTACCGGAGCTGGTCGTGGTGGATGCGTAATAGCTGTTGCATTGAACTCCTGTGAGTACGAACAAGCACTTCAACTTATGCGAAACAAATCTCTGTGGGCAAAAGTGGTTCATGGTTTTGCTATGGGTGTACATGTGCTAAGCACTTCCCCACGCCTTTCTACAAAATGATCAATCGTGGTCGGTAGATTATTTGGTGCACGTGCTCTGGTCCTTCGTTCAATCACTTTTGTACTTCTATCGTCAAGTTTAATAAAAATTAAAACATCCCCTCTCTTATTGTGATTCTTAAAAGTGTCTCTGTCTGATGCTATTCGCTCAACAGGCCGACCTTCCACGTCCGATTAATTTTTGAGTGATATCCTGGGAATATTGTTTCCAAACAATCGGATAATTGGTTTTACTAATGAGTGACTTTGATCAATCGTAGCTGTCGTGTATTTTTCACTTAATTCGGGCCACATTGGATATGCATACATATATGTCGTAAAAAGATGCTAAACGCGGCCGATCAAATAGTAGCTGAATTAAGTTATCGTCTTTCCTACCGCATAATGTTTGCTGCCATATGATACAAGGCTATACATTAACTGCTGAAACCTAGGCAGAAGTCGTAGTAATCGGACACTGGACCCGCAACTACGTGATTGATAGACGAGCATCGTTATCACTAAATTACCGCGGAACCACTCGAACATACGTTTGATATGATATTTGATTAACTTGAGAAACGTCAGTTTCAATCGACGTATTTATGTGTTACAGTGGTGTTGCATCACGCGAAGTCTGCGATTGCAAGCTGGCTATTAGACCGTTTGTCCAGGTGACCTCGTGTCCGCCTTCTTAAATAAAGTGGTGTAACAACACGTGAAACTTTGTCTCGATTGTTTCAGCCTGTGAGAGCATCCCTCTCTACTGGGATCAGTCGATAACAGTTCCGAATATTCACGAAACGTATGTGAAAACCACAGTTATTTACGTACTTTGTCGGCTAGGGTTCCTTATATTTCCCCAACCCGATGCTACCAGGTGTTACTCGTAAAATATTTCCATGCAGCTCAGATAACGTTGACCAATATCGCCTTCTGCTAAGACTTTTGAGGTATTTCCTACTGTCTCAGTGTTTTTTCGAGGCTGTTGTGACCTCTTAGATTCGATCTTTAATGCTGAGGTTGTAGAGTTTAACTGATCCGTGTGCTTCAAAGTTGTCAGTGGGGGCGGGGGACTCGTATCCCGAAGGCTTTTTCAAGTTAAGTAATCATTGTGAAGCCTGGGAAATGATCATTAGAGCTGCAACCTACGGTCGTTCAGCATGGAAGACGCAGACTGTCCTCAAACTTTCTTCCGCCCATGCCTGTGTTCAGTCGTACGTCACTAATGGGCAAACAGTCGTGTGGTTAAAACGTGAACATTTGGTATCAAAGCCCAACTCAGTTCGTTTGCATACATACCTTTGTGCATATGCGTTCTGTCTTGAAGATGCCAGCTAATCGTCAGGATGGGCAATCTTCCAAATATCGTCTGCTGGCGCAAGGTACGAGGTGGACAAGTGATGATTGAAAGTGGAGAAGTGGAAGCAGATGACAGCAGCCTAGCCACCAGAATTATTGTTCGTTTTCTAGGTTGAAGCACCCGTGATTTAGAGTCTGGTTAAAGACGGCGGAGGAAACAACGAACACTGAAGTCTAACGGCATGAATGCTATCGGTATGTGACCAAACTGCCTATCACTCGATATCGGCAGAATTACTTCGTCAGTACCACTGTGTTCTTTCACTTGCAATAGTCATCAATTTACGAACTGTATGCAAAATGATGTTAAGTTTTCCGATTTGGCCATAAGGCCTTGGTAATTAGGTCCCGTCCTTTTCTCCCTTGTTATTTTTAGAGTGTGTTTTTTACTCTCAAAACTGTATCGCAGGTAAAACACTGATTTAAACCACGGATGTTGACAGTGCTGCGATACATTATGATTGTCTGTCAGGATGCCCATAGATTCACTGGGACATTTAAAATGGTTCTAATACGAGCTCAGGACGTTGAGGTCAGATTTGTATATCGTTAACGTTCGTTCACAAGTCGCTTGGTTACCTAGCGGGTAGAGCAGACACATTTCGGAAACCGTATTGGTACGAAGATTTTCAAATCATGGTTGTTGCCTACAGATAACCGAGGATTCGCGGAACACATCTTTCGTGATTATCTGACAGTCTATTCAAAGTGAGAAGCAACGAGCTGTAAATAATAAATGAAATTTATTGCACGGTGTTTATTGCATGATTCTCATAGTGCCGCAAGTAGTGGCTCTGAAAAATAGTCGTAGCATTCAAAAGGTTCATAGGGGAAATTTAGTATCTAGAAAGTATCGGGTATTTTCAAGCTTCAAGGTGTCTGTGAAAACAGCTGAACAAGCTGTTCGGCTGCTGGTCCGGGAGCCAGTTCCCCTGCTTCGACCTGTCGTTCGATTTCGGCTAACTCGAGCCGAATTTTAGGATGTGCGCGGAACTGGTCCCAAACGCCTTCTTTTACGTAGTTCCACATCCACACCTGTTTTAAGGTCAGCATAAGAAGGTGACAGTAAACTTTATGCCGTATTGGCAAACAAGCATATATATACGCGTGCAAAATTTGGCGTTTACTAGATCTATGTACTGGACTGTATGAAAACATCAAGCAATAAAAATTTAAACGGGTCAAAAGGAAGGCAATCTTCGAAACAAAAGCATCAATAATTCCGATTTCGAACCGTTTCAGTCAGCGTGCCTAATCACGGTTGATCAATTTTTCGGACATTTACCACGAGAATCACAGCACTATACCTAGTGAAGCCCGGACATCGTATATACATTGCACACCAAAAGTTGATCATCTCATTGGATTATTGTACAACCGAAACTGGGGCTGCCACTTATTTCCTTCGTAAACAGGCAGTTGAATATTATTGTTTCCACAAAGTTGTACTTTCGTATTGTTCCAGAGAATAATCAATAGGTGTTCAGGCACGTTCTCACTTCTTTCACACTGCGGCATGTGCGCGCGTCCTACGCATTGACTGTACAGCTAGTTGACGTTCTTAGCATGTAGACCACTACTTTTTTAAGCAATACCTTTAGACGGTGCATCCATACACACCCTTTTTTCATAGCGTTTGCATTCCGGTTTGTTATTCCGATACTCCCCAATTCCCTACCGAGAATTGTTCAAATTGGTCTCACGTGTGTCGTACGACCTATCTAAACCAAACAATGACTTAGCTTGCATCCGTTGCGCAGTAGTAGTCTAATTTTGCTCGTTCTGCACTTCGTTGAAAAGGATTTCAAAAACACACCATATGACGTTGGTGGGTACGGAAACTGATACGAAAATGTTCATTTTAACCGTTGTTTTTATACTTACCCAGAGAAATTATTCCTTTTAGAAAATTTGCGTTGTTTTTCCAGAATACGAGAAGTTGATCTAGTTGTAAATTCTATGAGAAAACCCTACAATTGAGTACAGCAGTATCTTGAGATAATTTCATATTTTTAAAAATCCTCATTGGTACAATTTATGTGAACCGATCCCGATTGCGATTAATAGGTGAATGGCTTTTGTTCTTGCAGTTTTATTTATAAACGACCATGAAGTTTGGTTGCTTTTAGCTTCCTTCATCTTCCACATTTCTGTTCAGTCTATGGTCTCCCATTACTGTGTTACAGCTTACACCAGCAAACATACTATACGTCCACTGACGAACTAAACTTTTTCAAAAGTTATTATATATCGTGTAAAGAGTATCTGAAGATATCACTTGTGCATGCTGAATCATACAATCGCGGAAGCCAACACCGTATTTTACGATAATCCCAAAGTCATTTGTATATCGAATTATAAGTAGGAGCATTAGAATAAATGTTGGATTACTAATCGATAATTTGAGAATGTCGAGAAACAACATACCGGTAAACAGATGGCGTTATCATTAGCGGTTAAGATCACTTCTTGAAAGCAATCCATAGCGACCAGCTAAATCTCGACACTGTTATGAATCAAAGTTTTAACACAAGCACACTCGATCTCGCATACATCAAGCATCGCACCTTTCAAAGTGTTCTGACATTTTATCTGCACGTTGACGGCGCCACATTTCAATGGTTCACACGTGCGTGAAAAGCATGGTGAGGCCTCCTGTAGACATCATTATATGCTACAGGAATTTCGAAAGTTGTTTGTTTATTGCACCTTATTACTTCAGAATTGAGCGGGCTTGCTATTTACTGTCCGATCGGATGCTTTTTTGCCCTCAGGCTTATCCGATCTGCTGTTGTCGAAAACAGAAAAACCGGTTTTGTATTAATTTATCTTGTTTGTTAATTCTTTTTCCTTCCCATAACTATTTTTGGTGAATGTTCGATGAGCACGTTCTAAGATCCTTGGGCACCAGTGGTGACGGAAAATTTAAACCAAACGGTACTGGCGTTATTGAACGTCGGTTTCACTGTCCAGGTACTTGCACAAACATTCCGGTTATAAGGATGTGCCTGTGTCGATGTTCGATGCCCAGACCTCGTTCTGCTCTGCTGGCTGATCCACAGTACAAACCTGCCAATTGGGATTGTACGCCTCCTCGGGATACGATGCCAACAAGAATTGCCCAACCGACCTGGTTACAATAAACTCCCACAGGTCCAGCGTCGTTTTCACTTCAACAGCATTGGGGGTATGCTTGAATTGAGATAGATCGTGGCTATCTGACTAGTGTGCCTATCTCGCTGTGAAAACCGAACACCGGGACAGGCACAACCCGGTCGTAGAATATGCCCCAGTACTAGGCCGATTAAAGACCAACACTGGACCTACCAAAATTATCTGAAGCATACAAAATTTTTGAGCCTTCGGTGTGGCTGGTGGAGCGCTTGCCGCGTCTTGGTATGTTGTTTCTATCGCTGGTTCAAATGCAATTGTCCAGATTTGTTGCATTTGTTCTCTTCTACAAGTGTCTAAATGGATTGGTAACTGACCAAGCAAAAGCAAGCTAGCGCTATGGGTTTGCTGTGGTGGAGGACACCGACGGACGATAAGAGCACAAGGTGAAGACTGCCATTACTTGTGTGCTGTCAATTCAGTAGCAGAAAAAATCAGCATGATCAAACCTGATTTGTTGACGTCCATAAGCTCGGTTACTAAGGCACAACTCTCAGGAATTTGTACGTCACAGCACTTCGTGCTTACGTAACCTATGTCGAATATGAGTGATTATTTGCTTTACAAATTTCCACCGGTTGTAGTTTCTTCAGGAGCTCTGAGTGCTCACTGCACACCAAACAATATACACAACTGAAAAATAACCAACGTCGTGGAGGCCAATTTGCATTCTAATAAAGCGGTTAAAACGTTATTAAACAACGGCTATAGACCACTCCCAAAAGTTTTATTACTCAATTCACATAAGAAGTCTGTAAGCAACTCACACATGGAACCCACTTTTCATGAGCGCTACGGTGCGATTGAATATGCGGCAAAAATGTACAGCTTACTCCCGCCGTGTGCCAAAGATTACAACCGACTTGGACCTCGAATGCGCATATTTGTGATTTTATCCGAACATTTCCGTCTGAGATCTACCAGTTAAGTTATTACCTTATGCGCCTCCGCCCGGTACTAGTTTGATTTTCCGCAATCGAACGGCTAGTAGGTTGACAAACAGTAGACAGACATTGCGTTCCAAGCGATATTGGTGACAGTGAATTTTGTGTTACCGACAAAAATGAAGCTATCAAAGAAAAATGACAGAAAATGAAACGTTGGGTCGTTCCGAGAGGGGCAGATTTTCCATTCGTACGAATGTCTCAAGATAAAGCCCTATTGGTGCGGTAACGCTCCACCGAAATCACAGTCATTTGGCTCGGAGGAAATTTTTAAAAATATACAAAGTGTAGCAGACATATGTTCTCGATCAAATCTCATCAGGCTGTTACAGTTACAAAGGAAAATAAAACTAGAAACGGTTACATGCGAAACTTGGTATTGGTCCAAAATTCACACTATCTCAATTTTGTGTTTGTAGACACCGAGTGGGTGTTAAATACCTACATACTGATCGGATGAGTCAACTAATGGGCAAGACAGCTGAAGCGATTGAACGAAGTTTTTCTGTCCACAAAAGGTTGGATTACGTAATCAATGGCAATGGCCTCGTCAGTGGCCAACATTCGCTTCGAACGAGTTTTGATCGGTTCGATGGAACCCTGTAAATAACAGTGAACAGTCGATTTATGTTGACCTGATGATCGCTGTCAGCCAGATGGCCTACAACGGCACTCGTGATTGGTTTTCTCTAACCTGTCCCGATCCATGGTGGATGATGTTCTCTGATTCTTCTAGACAAGTGCCGAATTATACGACCTACGTAGTTTGCTGAACAATCGCAAACGAACGAGTAAACCACCACAAATGAATACTGGACCGGCACTTTATCCTTCAGAGTGAGAGTAACCAGTGGTGAGCTGGCAAGTGAGATAATCGGTATGGCTGCGATAAACGTTCTCTTAAGCGAACTAGTAAGTCGGTGGGTCAGTGATTCAGCCAACGTATCTCTTTTGTATGGCAGTCCTATGAACATGGGCTTCTTATCAACTCCTTAAATCTTAACTGATGCTTCAACTGCTTTCATATGTTTGGTCACAAGATTGTCGAGACAGCCATTCTCTTGTAGAATATAGGTCATAAACTGTAGCTCCTGTTCCAAAGCACCTGCTGAGCAGATTTTTATGGCTCTATCCACCAAACGTTTGACTGGGTTTCGTTTGTACTTTAAGTGAGTAAAACCATAACAGTTACCGGTACTGGCCCGAACAAGAAGTCTTCTGATAAACGGAACGTTTCAAACTTTCGTCAGTCCTCCTAGTCACAGAGACGTCCAGTAAATGGAAAGACCCATTTGACTCAAATTTTGAAGTAAAACTTATCAGCGGATGTGCGCAATTGAAGTCCTTTAAAATATCAGCTACGTTGACAGATGAATCTATGGTAATGAATATATCATCAATATAAAGCCTGTGGAAAACCATTTGATTTATAACAGTGTTCAGCACCGTTTGCTCCAACTTGCCCATAAAAATGTCTGCCAGCAGTCGTCCTAATAGAGACCTCATTGCCACTCCAGTATACTACTTATGAAAAGTCACGATAAACAGTTATCAGCAAAAACATAAACCATTTCGACGCTAATGGTAACGATGTTATTGGTCATCAGTTTTAGAGTCCCGATGCTCGTCTACCTATTCCGAGTAGAAAGAGGTGTTTGCGTCAACAATCAGACTCCACAGCCCGTGTCTATGTGCCCAAAAACAATTCGTACAAGCACTCCTCCTCCCCTGACTAATCATTCCACATGCACTTGAAACCCGCGCAAGCGTGAACCACTCGACAGCGACGAACACATACCTCATGACAGGCATGTGCAACATTCCCACTCTCCCCCAGTAGACTGTGATCCGTACCACTCCTGTGATTCTTTGATGACCTATTTGACACGTTATAATTTTCACATATAACTCGCAATTACCCTATGTAATTGTAACAGCTTGATGAGAATTACCAAAAACAGCTGTTTGCAAAATCGACATCTTATCAACAGTCGGTGCCCACGGCAACATTCTACCCCACTGGCTGGTCCACAGTGCAAGGACGCTAGTCGAGATTAATCACTTCACCGGGGTGCGATAAGCTGACAAGGATCGTCCGACGGTCATGATCACGCGACCCGACACATGCACTGAATACGCATGAGCACGCTCACTCATGTATGTCAGCCGCAGCCACATGTAGGACTTTCGGAGTGGATTGTATTACAAAACTGTACCTCAAATAAGTGTGTGCGAAGATTGATATTTTTCTGAGTGTCGCCACAGGCCGTATGTTAGTCGCAATACTGTATCACATATCCGCCTTTCTCAGCATGACTATTCAATCTGGAGCTGAAGTATCCATCACACGAGATACGGGCCCCCAGGGTTAATCGCATGAAACAGTAGTTACAGCTAGTTGAATAAGTTACTATTTCAGTAGTCTACAGTAGGCGAATATCACACTGAGGTGGTTGACTACCTGTGCATTTCTAGTAAAGGGATTACCACAACTCTGTAGGTCTCGCTAAAACAATAAAATGATGGATATCAATTTATGTGATACTTCGTGCGTTAAAAGTAAGAGAAGAAAACCGCGATGAAATGGATAAACTGATTGGAATGACCAACATGATGGCCAGTCAAGCCAAACCACAATTCTAACCGGAACGGAAAAGAACACTGAATGGGACGATGGTGGTCATTTTGTCACGAATGACAGAGTATGTTAATTGCCGACATGGATATTCATAAATGTTACGAGGTTACCCTGGTGGATTCATTGCCAGTGAAGACAGAAAGCTATTTCCTTCTGTCTGATATTTGTCACTCCACTGTATTCAGCGAAACTTATAGGACTTTGGCAATTCACAGATATGGTTTTTGCGTTCGAGACACAAATACGGTCTGTCACCTCAACTTCGCAGTTAGTGTGATGTGCGGTTGCTGCAGACCGCTAAAACAACGCCTTATTTGACCCGTCCTTATCACGGTTGTGCATGACCAGTCAGGGAATACCATGTCCCACGTCATGCTGAGAAGCTCAGCTTCGGGATAAAACTTCACATGACTATTGAAAGGAAATATAACTGGATGCAAAATTATTACTGAATTGACTGTCTAGGAAAAAAGAAAATAGCAAACCCAGTGGGAGCCACTAAACATATTTCCGTTGAAGTGGACACATTTGACGAATAACAGAGCACAATGCACAAATTGCGATCGAACAGCCATAGAGGTAATGAACGTAAAACAAATTCGTTTGTGAGGTGCAAATACACCCAATAGAGGTAACTTTGGATACTTCTTTCTAACCTCAGACAACCTGCTAGTATCTTGTCCATAGGTAATATGTCATGTGCTAGAAAACATTGTGTGAGATCATCGAAGCAACGCACATACAGACTACAGAACCTGCACGCTAAAATCTATTACCAACCGATCAACAGTAGGTGGGTGTATTGAGTTTCCAAATGTGAACGACTTACTAATAGATTCAGTGAGGCTAGTTGCATTAAGGTAAATAAAGTGTTGTGAACAAGCGAAATCAACAGGAGAGAGCAGTATTTTTCTTTCTCTAAATCGCCGCGTAATAGAAAATGTGATTGAACGTCCAGACGTAGTACTATCGTCTGGCCCACAAAGAGATCATTACGTCAGTAGTAAGCACGGTTATCTCAAGAGGGAGGGCTGGATTTCTGTCCTCTCGTGCTGACAAACATTTGCACTTTTGAAAGACTCAAATAATGTAGAAATTCTGCGGTATTTCTCGTCGCTTAATAACCAACAGCGACGATGGGCTGTTAACCAATGTTAATCGACTTTTAAACCAACGCCTTTAGTTCATAAGTGAGAAAAAATAGTTTGCTTTTTTAGGAAGGGATCAACTGAAAAGACAATGACTGTTTATATCCGAGATGGTCGGTCAGCTTGAGAATTACCGGTAAGTAGGTTCGGATGAGCGTTTGGATGTCTCATTCCACCACGTCTGATGTGTGAGGTTCATCAGCGTCCAACATGCCCACTTCGCAAGCAGGAGAATACGGTGTACTGATGATTGGCTCTAATAAGAGCAAAAGTTGAGTTCAGCGTGATTCCCACCGAAGTGGGCTGGCCAAAAAGACTTTATCTGAATGTAGAGATTGTTATCGAGTGTGAATAGTGTCCGATGTGCAACGAATGGGAGTCGTAGAATTTTGGGTCGTTATAGGAAGCCAACCGATATGCTATTGTCGGTAGAACTGCTTAATTAATGAAGAAGACTGATAAAGCAGTAGTTATCCACTGCTGAGATAGGTTGTACAAACCAGACACTCACTTTCATTTGTTTTTTTCGAATTGACTGAAGTTCATTGGTCGCAATATGTTGGGCCTTGAATTCGAGCACGCGATTCCAGAACGCGGGCAGACCAGTGCCCATATAACTGGAGACTAGCATGACCTGAGACAAAGAAAAAACATACAATTCACCACAACTGAATTTCCTATTAGATTAACTTCGACTCTACGTTGTAAACCTGTTTTAGGCGATCGCCCATGTTGATTTTTAAACAGGTAATTTGTAGAATGTACGGGTTGGACTTAGTATATATA
>JTDE01001534.1:118309-131080 GCA_014338405.1 Paragonimus skrjabini miyazakii | reverse complement strand
AAATTTCTTTTCAAAGAAAAAAAATCCCCCCAAAATGTTCAAATCGAGCGTAATGTATAATTAAAACATTTGTCTTTTCCTTTTATATCGTTGTACTTTTTGCATTCGGTCTTTTTTTGCTTCGGTCTATTTGTTGTTTCAAATAACTGTTCGCCCCATGGTTTTGAATGAGCATACATATTAATACCCGAATGGTGTCACCTCATCAGCTTGCGATGTTGCTGGATGGGAATGCCACCACTCTCATTTGTCAACAAGGTTTACTCCTGTCCTCACCGTTTGTTTTCTCTTGTTCCTACGTCTTAAGCCATTGCTGTTTTGGTCATATTGTATTAGCTAGTAAGCCGCACACCCGAGATGGGTCATTCACACATCGATGGTCATTGTAAGCTTCTCCATGCTGTAGTTTAACAGCGGCAAACTCAATATAAAATAGCCCACAGAAAGATGATGAGATGGGCTGTCAGATAATTAAAGGAGCACAAGAGAAGCTTATGGGATAGATACAGCGCTATCAAACACGAGATGATTATGAACTGTATCAACAGCTAGTTTCTAATAAACGCGGTTTTAATTAACCGCATGAAGGTGAAAACAATATTAGTTATGAGGTGACAGATGAAGCATGGTAAACAACTTTACCCGATCAAGTAGAATATTTGCTACCCTTAACATTAACGAAAGAAATGATTACTGATCGCAGCTCTTGCACTCCCATAGAATGTTCAGTCAGCTTCTTTGAAAAAAAAGCATTACTCTCGGGTTTTGTTTTTATTAAAGCTGGTTGGTTAGCAGTGCATATTTTTGTCACAGCTAGGATAAGAAGTCCGGTCACGATGTTACGAGACAACCGTGTTGGCCACTGCACTACTGACCCCGCAGTCAGAAAAAGTGAATCACCGTATGCAAACACTGAGCCATGTTTACATGGAGAGAAGTTCTCGTGGTGAGACCATTGCGTACAGTTAACAGGAAGGTTACCATGCTCCTCTTCGAGGCGATCGGATAATCTGAGCATCACACACAAACGAATGTGGCTGAGCGGTTGCATATGATAGTTCAGTTTTGTCTGATGTGAGTGCAGTGGTCAACACAGCTGACTCATGGAAGCGTGTCCAGAGTTCACATCCAGGCCGTGATAAAGAAATGGTGTTGAGCTCAGGGTTGGATAAGATTTTTGCTCCGCTTCTTGGTACAAAATGCACTAAACGACGGTTTTCATTTTGGAGTCTGCATACACAAATGCAATTTAAAGACGTGCGCGGTTAGTCTCGATTCAGGCAAAAAACCCACCTCAGGACGCCAATTAGGCCGTCGTCGCCGTTGATACTTTAGTGCACTATTGTACTCTATTGCGATGCGATGGGCCGGAGCCAATAGGTCACCGTCTGCTTTGTTAACCACAACAATATCTGCATACTCCACAATACCACGTTTGATTCCTTGATACTCGTCTCCACCGGCAGGAGGTATGATGAGAACGAACAGATCCACCATATCGGCCACGGCAGTTTCCGACTGTCCAACACCTGAAGAAACAGACGTAAATTGCGAAGTTGGTGGTTTGCTCAACAACCGCCGATAGTGAACGAAACTAAACTGTATGGAAGGCAACGTCCTCTTCTCAGAAACTAAATGCATGGTTGGAGACGTTCAATTAAATATACAATAAAACGGCTCTCAGCGAATGCATTATTTCAATGCTGTTCCAAGTTCGTAGTTAGGCAATCACCATCTGACATGATCTGTAGTTTCCTGAGGGCCTCGGAAAACCAGCTAATTGTTGTATAAAAAGTTTTAGGCCGGCATTTTCTGAAACACCGATTGTTATTGTGCTATATTAAATGTGTCTGTTAATTTCTCCCATGACATTGATATGCATACGAGAGTGGTCTTTGCTAAGTCAATGAAATGGACTCAAACAGCGAGATCCTTATGTGTATGCCAGCTTGCCCAATTGCATAGGCCGACGATTAAACTACTGATGCACTTTGCAAAGTGTGTTTATACGCAGATATAATCTATTAGGACAAAATATACAAGAGAAACTGTGTATATCCCGCGAACAAGTTTCGAACCGCTTTATCACTACTACAACCACAATGGGCGGACCCTGAATTTGGACAATCTTGTTTGTTTAGATGGAACTTGGGACATCTGCAGCTGTTCCAGTGCTCACGTGGTCACATCGGATGAGTACACTGCACGCAAACACACATTCTGATCATGCTAACTGATGAATACGGTCTTCTAGTATCTATCGGCTGATGCAGAAAAAATTGGGACAAAAAAACTGTTATAGATGAGTAGGGCGATTCTAATTTTATTTCACTTGTCCCAATAATACAAGCTGGTTTTCAACCCTGAGCTTTACATCGGTGTCCGACATATTGTGGTGGACTGTCAGGCAGGAAGTGTGAGTATTCCAACTCTCGGCGGAATACCTCAACGTAGGGGGGAAGTGCGTTCAAAATTCCACAGCGAGCAGATGGAAGACGGCGTGGGTGACCGGATGAGTCATCGCTCGACCGGATCGGATCAACGGGCGAGACATGGCAGTCAAAATAGAATGGATGACCAAATCGGAGGCGTGATCATTCCAATACTCGCAAGAATATCTCCACACGATCGTGGAGTACAGTCAAAGCCCACAGTGGACAGATGGCAGAGAACAAGAGCGACCGGACGAGCTATCGCTCAACTAAATCGGATAAACGGACGAAGAATGGCAGGCTGAAAATCTCCCGATAGAAGGCGCCGATCACCCACACACAAACCGAGCGGAAGTGCACACGACGTGTGAGCAAAAAACCGAGGGGGATGGGGGTGTTGTGGACTGGAATTGGGATTCAAAATCGCGAGCGCGCGTGTGGCATGGTAACTGTCGTGTTGGGCAATAAAGATCGTGCTGTATTGGTCACCTTTTCGCTACACTGGTGCCGTAACCCTGGCCACAACGCGATGAGGTTGCCATGGCCAAACCAATTTGGTGAAGGAGCCGTGGAATGGTGGCTGTCGGAATTCGAGGCGATTGCGGCGTGCAACGGATTGAAAGGCGAAGCACAACTTTTGAAGGCATTGGAAACGCTGCTTACCGGACGGGAAAAAGCTGTACATGCCTTGAGCAAACAAACAAAGGCCGCAACATCGTATCAAGAAACACGGACCGCACTGATTTATGAGTTTACAAAGGAACAAGTTTGACAACGGGCAATGGATGGGTTCTATGGTGCTGGATTTTGCGACACTCAAGACCCCATGGTTTACTAACACTTATTACGGCAGTTTACGTTGAGCTTACCGGAGGCAAATGAGAAAACCAAGGATAGATTGGAGAGGGAGCGGTTTATCCAGAGTTTGCCGCCGGAGTTGCAGGAGAGCGTTCGGATGGCCGAGTCTTGTGGAATCACGGACATCGAACGGCTTGTTGGAACGGCACAGCGCCAACTTGTACGGACGCAAGTCGGACGGCTGGAAGTCACTGAGCTCGAACAGAAAGTGGAGCAGCTGACGAAGGCAGTGGAAGGCTTGAAGATGAATGTGGAACCAAGCGGAGGACAAGTTAGACGAGCACGTGAACAGCTTTACCGTAATCATTGTTTTGTTTGTAATGGAGTGAGACAGTTTGCCAGCCAGTGCTTTAACAGACGTCTTCATCCTTGTTTTTCGGTGGTAACGGGTTATCGTGGGGGCGTTCCACGGGTAAAGGTTCTGATAGAGGGAGAACAAAAGAGTGCGATAGTAGATACGGGAGCGGGTGCGTCAATTACAAACAGAGTACCAGGATTGCCCGTTAGGTCTCGTAATTGGTATGTATTTACGGTAGGAGGGACAGCGTTAAAGGCACTGGGGACTCAGAACGTTGGGATCCAGATACGCCACGCAACGTTGGTGATTGACAATGTGAAAGAGACGATAATAGGCGCCGATCTGCCATGTCGATTGAAAGCTAGCGTAGACCTGGGGAGAAACTAGTTGCGCGTTGATGGCGATGTCGTGAAGTTGCATCGCGAAGAGACCAAGGACCAGTGCCGAATAGGCAACGTCTCGGTGAAGTTTCTACCAGAGTGTCCGATCCCAGCCATCAAGCAATGTGTTAATGAGTTTGCTGACTTTTTTTACTGGCGCGGATGATCAATACGGATTCTGTACATTGGATGGAACACTCGATAGACTTGCAGCCAAGTGAGGAATGCAGACCAGTATCCCAGAGAATGCCATTCAAGTTGATTCCGGAAGTGGAGAGGCAGTTAACGGAGATGTTGGAGAAAGGGATCATTCAAAGGACAACCAGCTCATTTTCGTCACCGGTCGTGGTGACTAGGAAGGCGGATGGAAGCTACCGATTTTGAGTCGACTTCAGAGAACTGAACCGAATGACGATCAAAGACGCATTCCCGATGCCTCAGATGGAGGAGATCTTTGCGCACCTGCACGAAATTGGAGTACTATCCTTCATAGATTTGCGTTCCAGTTACTGGCAACTACCAATGACACGGGCTGACAAAACAGAGACCGTCTTTTGTGCGAACGGACAGCAGTACGAGTTTCTTAGGATGCCGTTTGGTCTGTGCAATGCTCCAGCTACCTTCAGACGTCTCCTGCTTCGCATTCTGAAAGGTCAGGAAGGAGTAACCGTATACAGAGATGACATCGTTGTATTCTCCAAGACAGTGTCGGAACACGAGCAGTGTTGCGACGAATCGATGTAGCCGGCCTAAAACTGAGTAGTAAGAAGTGCCAAATAGGCCGCAGTTCAATCATCTATTTGGGACACACGGTTGGTAATGGAAAAATCCAACCGCTGTCAGAGAAGCTGACGGCTATCAAGAACTTCCCGACACCAAAGTCCAAGCGGCAACTGAGGTGTTTCCTTGGAATGGTCGGTTACGATTCAAAATTTACGCCAGGGTTCTCCCAGAAAGCATATTCACTGTTCCAACTGCTGAGGAAGAACAGGAAATTTGTATGGACTGAGGACTTGAAGATGACGTTAAAGGAACTCAAACAGCCAGCATTCGACGGTGCCTGACAATCCCAAAACCGAATGAGTCATTCACGGTATCAGTTGATGCAAGCGATATAGGAATCGGGGCAGTTCTTTTACAACCATCGGAGACAATTGAGTATGCCAGCCGAGTACTGATGGAAGGAGAGAGAAAGTATTCCACCATCGAGAAAGAATGCCTAGCTATCGTTTGGGCGCTGGACAAGTGGAGGACTTATCTGATAGTGGCCACCTTTCATGTCGAGATCGACCGTAACCCGCTGACCTGGCTGAAGACGGCGAAAGATCCGCGCGGATGACTGGCACTCTGAGTACTTCGACTACAAGAGTTCCAGTTTACTATCGGACATGTCAACGGCACGAACAATGAGGTACCTGATGCACTGTCACGACCGATAGAGGAAATTGAGCTGCCATCTGAAGCCATATCCGTGAATGCAGTATTGATTGCCGATAAAGACATCTTGGTCAATCAGCAGCAAGACCTCCAAGTATGCGAAATATGTGAACATCTACTGACAGGTACCAAACCCAAGCCGTTGACTTCGGAACTGAACGAACGGCTACAGATCTGGGACTGGCTGCACCTGAAGAACGGTCAACTCGTCGTCGAGGTGGAGGTGCAGAGGGGGCTTTGACCTTGAAGATAGCCATTTATTCCAGTGGACCAGCGGGAACGTGTGATTCGACTGGCACACACAGATATTTACATGGGATGAGAACGCGTGTTCAAACTACTTCGGCGGATGGTATTTTGGCCCATGATGCGGAAAGATGTGATTGATTTCATTCGAGCCTGTCCCAATTGCCAAGAGCACCGGGAGACAATGACGACAACACCGCCCATGCAATCGATTGTAACAGAGGAGACTGCGCACACCTGGGGTATATACATTTTTGGTCCGCTCCCAATGAGCTCAAAAGGAAGTCGCTACGTAGTTGTCATGATTGACCACTTCATACGATGGGTGGAAGCCGTTCCAACGGCAGATCAAACGACCGGAACGGTGGCACACGCTTTCATGAACAACCTCCTGGCTCGCTTTGGAGTACCGTACAGAGTTATCACGGACCAGGGCCCGTGTTTTGAAGGGCGGTAATTCCAGGAGATGCTGAGGAATTGGGGGATTTAGCGCCTGAGAACATCGGTGTATCATCCACAAACAAACGGGTTGACGGAGCGGTTCAATCGTACAATGAAGGAATGGCTGAACGGTAGAGGTAATAACTGGGAACAGGGACTGCCAGATATTTCGTTTGGATAGCACACGACGAAGCATACAACAACTGAGAGTTCGCCATTTGAACTGACATACGGGAGGGAGCCAATGATTCTCTTGGATGTCTGCGTGTCCAGGGACAGAGGGGGGCATGAACGACAACACCTGGAACATCGTGTTCTTGAACGGACAACAGAAAGACAACGCCCGTCGAGCGATGACTCATCCGGTCGCCCACGCCGTCTTCCATCCGCTCGCTGTGGAATTTTGAACGCACTTCCCTCCTACGTTGGGGTATTCCGCCGAGAGTTGGAATACTCGCACCTCTCGCCTGATAATTCGCTACAACAGTATTATTTCGTGTAATAAGCATCTTAAATCGATGTTCTATTGCTACTCAATAGAACGACCCATTTTCATTCAAAATTAGTCTCAATGACCAGCTGATAATTTCGGGCTCGCCGACAACAAACAACAGTTCTTCTAATTCAATTGAGGCAAAAGCCCATGGAGTGGAGAGAATGTAAACCGATGTTAGGAAAAGGCGAGTGTGTGAACAGGTGGACTGAGGAACAGACAAAAATATTATCAGCTCTAAAAAGTGTCACAAGCCCATGAACTAGAAAACTCATAAGTCAGTAAAGGGATCAGTGTCTTCTCTTTTGGTTCCAGAAAAATGTGACTTCAAAAAAGTGTTCTTTCAACAAAACTACTACCAACCAGCGTCAATAAATTTTACACGAACGAAGTCACTTAGGAAAGCAAGCAACTCGAGGGGTTCAAGCGGCGTCATTTCGCTGTGGTGATACTTATCAGTAGTGAGTATAACTTATGTAACCAAGCTCATGTGAGGGAGTGGGAGCAATGTATCATTACTGTTATTCCCAGTGAGTATATCACAGCTGACACCTATAACGCAGATAAGATCGGATGTTACTTACCAGTAAATTAACCAACGACTTTCATTCATAAGGCTAAAATCTGTGATAGGAGGTAGTCTAACATGGTCTAATCAACTGCCATCGAATCTTGGAAACTACCTCACTTGATCATCGGGAGATCAAGAGAACCTAATTGCTTCAAAAACGTTCAACGTCACCTCGTGTAGTATAGTCACTAAAAAGCATGAATGACAATCAACATGTATCACGTCTACATTTTTCACAGAAGTATGACAAGTGGAAATCACCAGGTCTTCCTGACAACCGACAATCGTCCGGCTGCCACAAGAAGTGATAGTCTGCAATCAGTCACCGTGTCTACCCCTGAATACAGCATCCATTAGTCAGCCTATTGACGCAGATGTCGCTATTGTCATCTGAGTTTGTCTGATTCTATTTACAAGTTCGAGTCGGGAGAACAAGTTGAGCCCGGTTTAATGGTGAACCTACAACTGCCCAAACAAGCATGGTACTATATCCGACCAGAACGAGTTTAAAACTTATTTAGATACTGCAGAATTACAGTTCTGTTACCTGTCATCGTAAATAATTCTCAAGATCCAGTGAAGGAAGTGGGTAACTTCTTTGGATCGGCGTGAGGATTGACTCTTGATCCCTGATTCTATCTGTGCTCGCAATTGCGTTACTGGTGGGAGAACTTGTAAATGTCAAAGAAGTGACAGGTGAATAGTCACACATGTGGAAGGTACATCGGAGAAAAATGATGTGGACGTGAATTAATGAGGAGGACGTGTACTTGATGAAGAAACTTAGCAACATAGCAAGCGCGGCAGCGAAATACAGAGTTCTGTTTGACAAAATTCTCGGTCATCATCGATAACAACGATGTGCCCTATCCGAAACAAACGACTCTGTCGTATTTGGGGTTTCAACATGCATGGTTATGCGTTTCACTCTTTGTGGTAAGTAAAGAATGGAAGTTACGGGACGGTTTATGAATCGACAGGAAGTTGTAAAGAAAGAAAATCAAGGCAGAAGGAAAGCATAAGAGTGCAATATGCCAACATATTGAAGCAACTTATTAGTACAACTGAAAAACAGACTGAGAACACGGAACAAGCAAACAAACAAACACATCTGGCGATCTGTAAGAATGTGTCAAGGGAAGTGGCCAATGGAAATACAGCTCCGGTTAACACTCGAGTACAGTTCTCAATATTTTGATAAAGTCAACCGTGATCACTGAGTTAGATAGTACGCTCCATAATGGACAGACTGTAATTGAAGTGTTCCGCCTCATGGTAATCAGTTTAGTTGAAATTCGAAGTTAAGAAAATTACCTTTTAATCGTTTGTTCTTGGTCAGGTGGTCAGTTGTATGCATATGTTTTTGTGTTGAGACAGAACCTGTCGAATATTTACCTAATGCTATCAGCCTTTCTGAGTCTCATGACGGTAGTCAGTTTCTGTACACCCTCAAAAAATCATAATATTTTCCTAGCATGGAAACATATTACGTGAGAAAGTAAACTGAAAATGTTCCAGAATACATAATCACCGTAATGCAAGAAGCACATACTGTAAAGTGATGGTTATAAATAAAGACAGATCTAGTTTTAGAGCACTGCATCTTCGTTCTGATAACTGAAACTTATTCACAAACATGATAAAAAGTTAAGATTACTGATAATCCTCGATTACTCATCAAAGAAATCGGAATAATACGGTAAACGACAACTCTACGCTAGACATGTTTCTTGTGTAATATTCTGTCGTGATGAGTCATATTCCTCACTAAAGCTATAAAAAGAGGCGAATTCCTGTTAATTCATCACTTCCTGTAATTCCTCAACAGTCCGTTCGAGCGGCTAATTAACTGTAAGTCACTGTACTTACTTACGTGAAACAGCATTTGCGGAAAGAGCACTGCATTCAAACTTACTCAGTTGTAGCAACGATGACTACTTCGAATGATCCTGAATCGATTAGTCGTGTCGAGTTCAACAAGGACTCACTAAGTCAAATGACAGGAAGAATAGTTGCAGTGTAACTGTGGAAACCCGAAGAGAAAAAAACTTGCCAGGCCTCGCAAGAAACTTACCAACAGTCTCCACCAGAACGAGGTCATAACCACTCGCTTCACATAATAACACAGTCTCATTTGTTGATCTGGCTACGCCACCCAGATTGCCACCGCTTGGAGTTGGTCTAATATATGCATTGGGATCCCGTGACAACTCAAACATGCGTGTTTTATCTGCCAACAGACTGCCACCAGTTGCATAGGACGAGGGATCTATAGCCAACACAGCTACACGATGCTTATCGGTGGGAATGGGAACAGGTTTGGCTTTCTTCTTGCTCCCATCTAGTTCCACAGTAGTCTCTTCCTTATCCATCAACCAGGGGGTGGTGCCAGTTAGACGGGAACCTAGGGATTCGATGAAAGTGCTCTTCCCAGCACCAGGAGGTCCGGATAAGCCTAGAAGTAAAAAAAAGGTAAAATGCGGACAATAAACCACAGGGTAGTCAAAGCAGTTTCCGGACGGTGATTCCACGAATGACATAGTAAGCAAGACAAAATGCTAGCAACATAATAGTGCAAGCATTCATGCGACAACATACCCATCCTGATAGTTGCGTTCAACCCGAAGCGAATGAGGTTGATTAACATAACAGGCAAGATCGGATAAATGCAGTCGGGAAACATTTTACTACGTCACATTTGCTAACAAACCGTTCGGTTTTGTAGTTTACCGTCGTAGAGTGGAGTGTAGTTGAGACAAAAGTGTATAGTACCTGTGTGGTCGGAGACGTGAAGGTGTTGTCACCTACCTAAAATATTCCCATTGCAAAGCAATAAGTACTGTATTTGAATATATCACGGTTTATACAAGCAGAAATATTGTGAAATGCAAGCTAAGGAATATGAGTGGGTATCGTTTCATCGTATTTATCAACATTTATCTATTCCTCGCTCTTACCACTTCAGAGATAGGGAAGTTGACTGACGTTGTTTCCGATGTTGTATTTGAGCATCTAGATGCCTCTTTGTGCACAGCTTCCTTATGATATTCAGTCTACGAAATATCATCATTTTCCTTACCAGACTGAAAGTCCACCTTGGTCTAACCTTACAAGTAATCCACAAATATTCTCTGTTAGCAAACGGTGGTCACTGGGTAATTCAGATCACGAAGTTATTAAGCTTCCACCTATTGTGTAAAGTACAACTCATCATCGGCACTTAACTGGTTGCTCGGATCGCAGGTCAAAACAAAGATGGTATTTTCCTGAAAACTTCGGCAGACTAAAGTACATGATCCCTATGACTGACAGACTTATTTTCTGATCCAGACCTTTCTGCCTACTGTGACTAGTTATTTGAACCTTTCTTTTGAAGTATGTTGCTCCTGAGAGACACTTTTCGCGCGTGCTGATAGATTCTCATCTTATCATCTCAGGAGATTCCGTCTAATGAAAGAGTCTGCATATTAAGCAAAGAAGTAGGCAGTAGTGAGAACGCTTTCGCAAGCAGTTGAAAATGAACCATGTCGCCTTACCGCTGTGTACACTCAGACATAGTTCCATAACGAAAGTTGCCATAAGGTCTGATAAGTAATGAAGCAGTTAGGTGATCAGCTGCTCTGTTAATTCTGGTCAGAACCAATGGAAGTTGTGTTCGAATCACTTCAACTGAAACTGGTAGGTGGACGTCAAAGTGACAGCTGGGGGATCAAACCACGGAACTGCCTCACCCAGTGCAGCGACGCTACCGCCCGATTACCCGGCCGCGACCGGCCGTGTGCCCAATGCCAATCTCAACTGATCCCTATACCTATACCTCATTGGCCCAACTATCGTACTGTAGGTCCTACACATATATACCTCTGTACTGATTACATTAATTACTGGCCGAACGTTTCTTACATTATTACACGTAACCAACTCTGCACCGACACTACGACCTTTCCCTTGAACTTGCTCTTTAGTTGTCTTGTACCGCTGCATTGAACTGTTTACGCTACCGTGTTATTGGTTGATATTTGCTGACGGCTAAATTCCGTGCACAGAGTTCACTTGGTTGTAAGTTGTATAATTTGCTAACCGTTGCTTATTTATGTACAGAACCAGTTTTATCAACATTCCGTTTTGTTCTGCCCTGAATCAAGAGGTTTACAACCGCCCCGATAGACTGCGTATAGCGGTGAATCCTGACAGATTATACATGCTCATACAAAAATCCTCTTACAATGTTGAAGAGTTTAAATGTAATTTTGTACGAATCACTTCCCTAATTGAAAACTCGTTTCCTATTGAAAGTACGACGGTACATAAATGATACAACTCAAAGTTGACAAAGCAGGAAGACCAAATAGAGTGTCACCAACTACGCTCAAAAAGTGTTGAAATTCTGGCTACCCCTTTTGCAGATATATCTTCAGAAGGCAACACACAGGAGAAAATTGCTGATCGTTGGAGAACTGCTAGTGTCACGACGTTACCAAAGAAATGTATATCCGAATTTCGACCGGTGATGCTAAAAGTATTTGAGAGGCTTCGGATCGCTCTAAGTTCACCCGCTTAAGTGGTCAAAAACCTTTCCCACCAATCACGAAATCGTGTGTGTCCCATGTCCATTCCCAAAGATTCGTTTCAGCTCAAGTATGCGGAAATATGTCTTCACTAGCATCCAACATTCGGATGTATCACAATAATACAATAGCAAAAAGTATGTCACATGACCGTTTGTGGATGAAAGAAACATGAGAACGAAGCATATTTTCTTTATCACCTCGTAGGAACTGATATACAGCAGAAATTTATCGGAAATCTCCTTTGTAAGTCCAAAGTAAGACGTTTAAAATGCTCGATTATGCAGAAAACGGCAGTGAAACAGAGATGCCCTTCATTTAGTACACATTCACTTACAAGCAATTAACTGAATAAAATTATCGAACGAGGTTATAACCATACGGATATGCTCCTTGTTAGAAAGGGGCTTGCAGTGTTTGAAACCGTTGTATGCACAACAAAAATGAGATGTACCTTGTATCTTCAACGGATAAAGTGGTATTGCAAGATTGGGACTGGTGCTAGTGTGGTGGATTGTCAGGCCGGAGGGGCGAGTATTCAAACACTCGGCGAAATGTCTCAACGCGGGGGGAGACACGTCCACAAACCCTCAACGATCGGATGGCGGACAACAGGGACAATCGGATGAGTCATCGCTCGATCGGATCGGACCAACGGGCGAGACATCGCACGCAAAATAGGATGGACGACCAAATCGGAGGCTCGATTATTCCAACACTCGGGGGAATATCTCGACACGGTCGTAGAGGACAGTCAAAGCTCACAGTGGGTAGATGGAGGACAACACGAGCGACCGGACGAGCCATCGCTCAAATGGAAACGGACTAACGGACGAAGATTGGTAGGCGGAAAACACCCGGATAGAAGGGGCCGATCACCCACATAAACCACGCAAAAGTGCACACGACGCGTGAGCGGAAACCTCGGGGTGTTGTGGACTAGCATTCTGACTCAAACGCGAGCGCGCGCGTAGCATGTGAACTAGCGTGTTGAACAATAAAGATTGTGCTTTATTGGACGCCTTTTCGCTACACTATGTAAGCCTG
>JTDE01001534.1:105203-118209 GCA_014338405.1 Paragonimus skrjabini miyazakii | reverse complement strand
CTTCCCTTCTCATTGTCAACAGGCTACTTGAGTCGGCTTCTCGCTTTACCTACTTCAGAACTGCGAAACCATCAGTTTGCAATATCTCTGGCGTGATGGCTATGACGACATTTGCCATGTAATAGCCCCAAAACATTACTATTTTAAGTAACTTCCAAGGTTGACACGGATATGTGATTCTCCGACTTTCACGAACGTTCTCAAACTTTTGTTACTATTTTTGGCATCCCGCCTACACACTCGCTTTTTGACTGGGACATCGCTGTATCGTCTGAACTCCTGTCTGGTTCATTTTCGCACCTTGCCTTCTTATTGGTCACAAACCTAAAATACATATGAACGAGCTTGTGACCATGATGTCTTCGGAATGGGCGACAAAATAAGGCTCTGTTTGAAAGCCAGTCTTCTTCCTATCTTCATGCGTCAGCCTTGGGTGGTTGGGTTGGCTGGAAAGTTCTGAATTAATTGTGAACACTCCGTCGTTTGTTGTTCACTGTCGTTATCCGTTGTTCCGTTATCATTCGTCACAACCAACCTACGTGTCCACTGATCGTAAGTCCAGCTACAAAAGAACCATTAATAGGGAACTTACATATAAGTTCTCAATAAGTGGCTATAATTGTCTCTGCCAGTTAACGTGTATTGAGTAAGTTGATTGTGTGTAAAACGACAGCCGGCCTGTATGTCGTTTGGAAATGTGCAAGTCAGAGGCGCACAACCAAGGTGATAAAAATGCAGGCTACACTAATTAGATCATGTACTCCGAGTGCCGACGGAGCGTCCGCTGCACAATGCATTGATCAATGTGGCCGCCCATCAGTGGAGCAGATAGCAAGGCTGCCAGGTGATGACCTGGTCACGGACAAGGAGAACCTTGATCTCCTCATTCAGTAAAGTTTGGAGGAATCACTTCTCCGGTTGCGCAACCATCTACATCACTGATTGAAAATGCTATCAGACGTGACGGCGAGTCGTAGTCAATGGCGAGCCTGCAGCATGAGGTTGTTGACTCCTTTGCGAACTCACATTTCCGTTTCCATTAACTTGTTATTCTTCATACATTTGTAGCCAATTCGTAATTCGCCATTTAGTGGACAACCGCAAATATCAACGGCAACTCGAACCAGAGAGCAAATGGGCATGGCTCAATGTTAAAAAGGTATGCTTAAGCTGGAGCTAGTGGTTACGACCACTCTTGTAAAGTTATTGTCGAAAGTCCATTGAAACCTATGCTAATGTTGCATGACAGGTAGTTTCGTTGTGAGTAGTATACTACTCACAAGTAGTATGTTACCCACAGGAGACATTCATGAACAAAAGGGCAAGCTGCGAACGCCAGGAAGACGAAGGACAAGAAGAGACTATCGGAATAGTGTGTACGCGCTACGGCAGGAGTTTCACCAAAGTGAATGACAATAATGTATGTGAATGCATGTCTGACGTGCAAATGAGTGTACGCGTTTGTGGTTTGCTTTTTGACATGACCTATACAGGCGTTGGTGCAATAAACGAATTCTCAGGCCAAGCGTCTTTTTGCGGTCACAACACTAACAATGGTCTTTATAACTTCTGTTGTTAATAAAATCCTGTTATACTCTGGGGAGGATATTTAGATGGCGCTTTAGTTATCGCCACGAAAACACTGGAAGTAACACTGAACTCAGTATACCAGAATATCAAACTGGTGATTGAAAAATAGAGTTCAGAAAATTTTACCAAATCCCCTACTACTCACCCGTGATCCACAGAGTGCTCAACAACTTAGGCATTTCGGATTTCAACTTCAAGAGAAGCCCTACTGATGGTATCACTAATCAGAGATAACAGGACAGTTACTGTGTTTCCTCTCGAGGCGATCGAGAACTACTCACGAGCAAATATGGTCGTGTGTTTACTTACGATGATGCAGTCATACCTAATGTGACGTTACTGGCACAGTGATCATCACGGTTGCCACATGAAAATGTGACCGGAGTTCTAGTCCCAGACGTAACAAAGATGTGCACTATTAATAAGCTCTAATGAGAACGAAACTCGAGTATGTTGCTTCCTTTCGAAAGGGGATGTCTGGAAAATTTATGGGAATGCAACAACTGAAATCAATTGTGAATGATATCTAAACTAGATAAATTTCCGTTTCTCAAAATCCTGGTGAATCGAACAATTGAAAGATGAATCATGTAGCCAGAAGTATCTTCATTGATTATCCTCGCAGAACTCTAAGAAAGTCCAGTGTTCACTCAATTGTCAGGGTGCAAGACGAATATAAACGATTCATAAACTGGTGAATGTAACAGTCACTTGATTGCAATCTAACAATGAGCAGTCATCCCGTGCGTTTTGTTAGGATGAGTGAAGAATCAACCAAATGCAACGCATGTAAAACGACCATATCCAAGAAAAATATGTCCATGAGTGATGCTTTTGTCAAATTGCGCAAACAACACAATCAGAAGTGATGACGAAAAAGATGGGCCAGCGTGACCAAGTTATATCTGGTCATTTGGAACCGTTTGAACGATTGAGGTGGACACTAGGTGAATGGGCTAGATTAGGGAAAAATATCACAAACTAGTTGCAAACCCCAAATACCACACCGATTACACTAGTCACTTGACGCTTCACAGCGTCAAGTGAAAAAGTGGGCAATGTTAAAAATCGCTACTGTACGGAACGAAAGCAAATCTCAGTTTACTGAGTTTCTATTGGTTATTTTATAGACAAGACCCGTTAGTAAAATGAAGAATTGTAATTGGTGCTTTCTCATTGGTCGGCTCGACCCCGCTTGTAGCTCGTTTGTTTTAACGCGTGACGCACTTAAACAACTTGCTTTACTCCGATGCTCGTTATAACAAAATCTGACGCTGGAGCAGCGTGCCATCCTGATTGGTCACCGCGCTGACATACCAGTCTGTTCGCCTTGTCGACACTGACTGGCCGTAGCCTTCTGCGAATCACTGGTTGACTTCGTATCGATGCGTTTGTCCAATCCAATCCCTTTACAGGCACCATCAACGAATTAAGTGTCCAGTTCCGCATCAAGAATTGTGGAATCGTTAGCAAGAGTATCCTCTAGTTTCTGTGGATTCATGAACAATTTTGATGCTTCGGTTGTCTTGGTACGGCAGGGAGGAGCTAGTGATAAACACCCATTTGCATAAGAATTTAAATCTCCAGTTGTGTCTGTTATCTACAATTTGATTGCATATATGTGCTCATCCAGATAGATGATCAAATCGTAGGCGTGAGTAGTTCAACCCTTAGTGAAACATCTCAACGCAGCGAGAGGGTATAACCAGAAGCCCTCAGCGAGTGGATTGCGGATAACCCGGGCGACCGGACGAGTCATCGTTTAACGAAATCAGAGGAACGGACTAGGAATGGGAGGCAAAAATAACCCATGACGGAGGGCATCAGACACAAAAACAAACCAGGCAGAAGTGTACATGAAGTGCGAAAAATAGAGACCGCCGTTGTGTTGTGAACTGGAATTCTGGCTCATACACGCGAGCACACGTGTAGCGTGGGAACATGCGAGCTGGACAATAAAGATCGTGCTTTGTTGAACAACTTGTTACAACATAGCAGCAAAGATGTCCCCTAAGTGATAGGCGAGAACAATTACAAAACAAAGCTTATGTTGTGGTCACCTAGTGGAGTGTTTCTAAAATCACGTCACAAAGCGGAGAATGAGACAAAATTTCAAAGTTAAAAAATAGCGCAGGCTAAAAGCAGATAGATCAATCATACAAATATCAAATTAACTAATCATCCAAGACGCCACCTGGTAAGAATATGATCTGGTGGGACAAATTTCCCAGGAAAACATCGAATCTAAAAATTGTTCGAATACTATCCGAACGACCTTGTTCAGAGCAGTCTGTATCGCTTTATTTAGAAAGCTGTGAAATAAATACAATCGTGGACTTCACGGCTAATCTGGTTCCTATAAGATATCCGCATCAAATTGAGTACGAATAAATTCAAACAGTTTGGACGTCATGTTTAAAATGTTTTTAATAAATGAATTGAAAACGTTACGAGAAAGTTGTAATACTCAACGTTTTAACCACCATGGATGGCTTTCATCAAAACTAAAATTAACAAAGTTTGGTGTGATTTTGATTACAACACTCCTAAGGAAGGCCAACCGAGATGGTTGAAACGTTCAGTATTACCACTTGGTCTGGTTCCTGTTTGGAATCCAAAAAAAAAAGGAAACGCAGCTATAAACAGTTGTTTTAAGTGGTGGGCTGAAGCGGACAATCAGTCGTAATATCCATCAACTCTAGTATTCAACTCATAATGCAACAAACATAGGTCGAATATTACCAGACAACCAGAGTGGAGAAAATAACGCAAACTTGCGACCACATGGTTGATCATTCTCGTAAGTACCGAACTAACTACAGAACTCGCAGTAAGTAGGTGGTAAACCAGACCAACCAGGGGAAGAAAAAGTGAATAATAATCAGAAACCTCGAACGCTCAGTCAGAGGTCTTCTACTGGAGTGCACATCAAGCACATCTACTAAACAATGACATGCACAGAAATGAACACGGAGACGATTAAGGCAATCTTCTCAGCAAGTAGTCCTTACTATCCATCGAAGTTACCGATTCGTAAAGTGTACCGGCCACTACTTTTCTCCTGTTCGTGCAGGTAATTCATGGCCTCGGACAGAATGTATTGACCTTCTTGACGGCGCAAAGGATTGGTCGACTCCAACAAGGTGATTGAGCGAGACAGACTTCGTCGATCACCTTGAAACAACTTTTCCGTCAGCTCCTTGACCTGTTCTGGAACCTCGCCGTTTGGTAAACGGATACGGTAACATCTAACCGAATGACGCACGAATGGACCCATAGGTTTGCAACCAAACTGGACGGAAGAGGAAAGTGGTATCTTCCAAATCATTGGGTTTAATACTTGTGACCACCGCAATCTAAACAAGGGATTCATGGAAGATGTCGTAAGATATTTTCGTGCTCTGAAAGACAAGAGATAGAGGAATACTAGATGATCGAGTAGATGGAAAATATCGTTGTTGTAAGCTGAGCAGTAGATATGACCACTCACACTGGTCATGTTCAGAATGTACGTTTTGGTCACCTCGGCACAAAATGAATCCCAAGGGAATAACAGAAGGGTACATAATCTTCTGAACAAAATTCTCACAACAGAAACACACAGAATATTACTCTTCCATATTTTAGGCCGTAAAGCGTTTGATTTACAGCGACACAAGAGATCACAAATGGAATAAACACCATGGACTGGAAGGTATGGGTCAACGATGGAATTGAATATATGGGTTTCGAAAGAACGATAAAAAATGCAAATCACGTGTTTTCTGGGTCAACAGTCCGTACAATCTTAACGTGCACATATAGATGGGCGCTTAATATCAAATCGTTATCAAAATATTATGTTGAACTACCAGTGTAGTAGCTGAAGCGGTAACATGTGGTCATAGACAGTTCCTGTCTACAATTCAGCTGCCATTATAATAGCTCATATTAGTGTAGCAAGAAAGAATAAATATAGTTAAGTTGTCAAAAACTGAATAAAAGAACTAATCAGGTTGCCCGATCGTCTCGATAGGAGACACAGTTACTGTCTGTTAACTCCAATCGATAACCCCGCGATTAAGACTTTTTAGACTAGTCAAAATCTCTGATCTCATTAAACATGCTAGGCGATATTTTAGATTACCGTCAGCATCAATACTGCCGATCAACGGTGTGTTCATAGATCATTAATGACTTACCATAAGAACGACACCGCCCCTTCTTAGGAAACAGTTAACAGATTCATGTCAAGGATGACGTTTATCACAATCACTAACAGCGATTTGTCAATTATGCAAACCGATGTTCGATTGGTAGTTAATTACGAAATATAAAAACGTTTTAGATAAAGAGCAGAATGGGATGAGGCCCAATATACGAGGACACCGTCCAAACATTTAACAGCATGGCACACATTACAACAACCGAATTGCGAGTTGGAATAAAATGGCTTTCCCGTGACTGTCACTGACCCGTTTCATTAACTGGTTCTCATTCACAAGTAGCTCGACCATACAATGGTAAAAATCACGCCATCGAGACCGTTTAGCTTCCGCCACTCCCAAATTCTGTAGACAAGGAGAGGTCGAATCACAGGGCCTGGAAGGTAAACATGACCCATCATCATTAAGTTAGCGGTGATTAGACTAATTACGCTTGGCCAGATCATCCATTGAATGCCACATTTCCTGTGGCAATAAACTGAGGGTTCAACAAGGGTATACACAGTGGTGAACAGTATGTTGGCATTTCGAATACACGACCTAATTACATTAATCCACGCATATGTTAGGTATCGGTGAGTGACCTCGATGCTAAAACTCAGTCTCCTAACCTACTGGTTGAGGTCAACACTGTACGCTCTTGAATGCAAGTATGCATGGCCGAGGACTTCTCAACGAGTGTTAGCTTCAACCCTTTAGCGGCCACGTCTCACAGACGTAGAATAACAGCAATAATTATGGTTTCATAAACGTGATCTTTAGATCTAAGCAATACGCCTCTTTTGGTGCAAAGGATTCTTCATGAGAAACAGAACCACACCAACTTTGAAAATACAATCCCAAACGTCTTCCCCTAGTATCGCTATTTATGTACTAGCTTTCTTAGTCAGAAATCCCTGGACACAACCTTGTTGAATACTAGACTTGTATTACTGTCATAGTCTTAGAATAACAGTTGGCGCCTTGAAGCTGCAATGCGTATCCTAGAAGGTCGAACAGAATGAGAAATAATACGGGGTGGGACTAGCGGAAATTGCAAGTCACTATCATAATCTGAAACGATAAAGTTATTATGGAGCACGGCGTTAGTGTTTGGGTTTTAGGAGTGCCACTAACTGTCTTTTACAACTGCGTCCACGGTAAAATGGAACAAAAATGGGGAGGATATACAGCCTTAAATGACAGCACTTTGGTCAAAATGTGTCTGACAGTTCCTGTACACCCTGGTCTAAACAGAATAGGGCGCAGTTATTAAGTTTACATACTTGGTCAGCATGTAATCGTGTCTATGAGACTTCCATTGACCGACCGAATTGGAAATACCTTTCTAGTCGGCGACAAAGCGATAGCTGACCAGCGATATACCCGCAATACAAGGCTGGTCAAGAGTGATTGGCAATACCACATATCCGACGGTCTAACAGTAGCTCGATGGGATGGACGATAAGTGTATAACCAACCAAGGGTCGCTCGGTTCGACGAACATATCGCGATCAATATAGACTTGTCAAATGGTCTTCGCACAGATTCATGATCAACCGATGATCAGTGCTCTTCTAGTATACTGGTCTCATAAGTAACTTCAATAGAAAATGTGCACAACATAATGACCCAACTGGTCTGCTTTCTACCGAGGTTGTGGGACAAGACAGGCATATCATAGACGATTCCACCACCAATAGACACAACTCAGTTTACAAAAACACCATCCCCTTACACATTACCACTTAGCATCATTTGGCGTGTTTCAAACTGTTCGGATGATCCTACTATAGACAGTTGTAAGTTGAATGCTTGAAATAACCTCTACTCGAAATGAACCGAAACAAAAAAATCAAGCAGCAATGCATCTCACTTCGATGTTTGCCATAAATTACCAAATGTACACTGAAGAAAATTAGGAGTGGGGGAATTTTCCCATTAGGTCGTAGACTGTCAACAAACAATATGAAAATGATGTTACTATGATGCACGATTCTTTTGGGATACGCAATGACGACTGTAAACTTCTAGTGGCGACCATCCGTATACCAAACACCTGTTCTAGTATGTGTCAAAATGATTAAGCACTGATCGACCGCTGGGTTGTTTTGAGCGCAAAGGGTGCAACAAAGTCTAGAGTGATCAGTCCTTCGTTGAGAGCGTGGGTTACCGGAAGTATGCAAACGAAGTGACTGAATGCGGATACACAACAGCGAGTCGGTAGATCGATGAAAGTAGTTATTGTTGATCAGTTAGCAGCGATGAAATCGTTTCTGGATGTATTAGTACGACGCAAGCCAATCGGTACGGAGCTTTTCAGTTTACGAAGACAGCTGATTCGCATAGTGCAATGTGTACGATATTATAGGTTTGTCTTAACTGAACATGAAGAGAGTTAAGTGAAAACTTTACTCAACGGATCCAAGAATATCTGCTCCACCACAAAAATCGATGAGGAAGAGCAACACCTTGAAGACGAGTTAAAAGCAAACAGACACAAGATGAGATAGGCAGACGAAAGAAGAGCCTATATTAATAGGTGTTCCTTCGGGAGCGACGACGTCTTACAAAAGCGATTGGCTACCGGTATACCAATATGGGTGTACGTTTCGGCACAACTCAATGAATACCTGTCCATTCCTCTCATTTAGCATTGTGTGTATAAGTATTTGTGGAGGTGATAACGAAGTGAGATGTGCAACTGTGTGGGACAACTCCTTCTGAAGGTCGTACGGTCAAGACCAAGAATATATATATGAAAATGATAACGAATCAAACAGACCATTAAAAAGGTCACAGAAGTGGTACGGATCACAGTCTACTGGGGGAGGGTGAGAGTGTTGATGAAGCGGTGGTGTCACAGAGGTCTGTCATGAGACATGTTTTCATCAGTATCAAGTAACTCACGCTTGCTCGGAGTTCAAGTGGATGTGGAATGGTTGGCCAGAGGAGGTGGAGAGTTTGTACGAATTGTTTTTAGGTACACAGACAGGAGTTGTGCAGTCTGATGGCAGTAACCTCGGCTGTTGATAACAATCATATCGTTCGACACCTACTCAGTACTGGTGCTACGACTTAAGGATAGTTTACCTAAGTTCCCTTAGGCTTTATGTATCTACCGTCTTACCTGTTGTTGTCAAGCCGGTTACGTTGGGAGGACAACAAGGCGGTTATCGGTAAGGATTCGTGGACACCTACCGAAATGGCTACGCAACGATTCGAGAAGCTCATTTCCAGTGCTATCAGCTTCCACGTAACTGACACCGACCACTGAATAAATCCGGATGAAGCGCTCCAAATCATCCACAACGTTCGCCAAGCCTACTCCACAGTTGTCAGAGTGCGAATGTTATCAACGACCGAGGCTATTGCCATCAGACTACATACATACATACATAGACAGCAATACATCAGTGGTTCACACTGATGCTTAACTGCCACACAACCATGAAGAAGAAACAAACCCTGTTTAGGAAGAGAAAAAAAAAAGGGAGAGGATAGGGGACCTAACCGCTAAACATAGCTACGTCTACATTCAAACATACAAAATCAAGGCGCCTACACCTTGCAAACAAACAACCAAGCTGTAAGTGAAAGTAGGGCGTCATCAGCAAAACAGCTTCCTCACGGCTTTCAATGCCCCGCGTCATTAAGTCCACTCACTTCACAGACAACCCGGCCAAACAACGACAACATTTACGCCACTGAGATCGGTTAGCCGCCATCTCACCTAAAGTTTCAAGTCACCGACCCTCTGAATCGCGAGGGCTCCAACCCGAGAGACGAACCCGATCTACAGTGCCCAACCTCTTCGTGAACGATTTCATTTGTCTACGCCAGGTGATCATCTGTCCACCTCGCATCTTACGCCAATCGGCCGCAGCGTCGGCAAACAGTGCTCGGTGTGGCAAGCGATTAGCTGGCATCCTTAGTACATGACCTAACCATCTAAGTCTCTGCAAATGTAGTGAGTGAATAAAAGAACTAGTTTGACAATCAGTGCCAAACACCCGCTTCCTAACCTCCTCGTTGCTTATTTGTTGGTGCCACCCGATACGAGCGATTGAACGCAGACATCGGTGGTCAAACACTTGAAGACGGTTCACGTCCTCTACTCGGATCGGCCATGTTTCGCTGCCGTAAAGTAATACAGCCCACACTGTTGTCTGATATACGTGACCCTTGAGCTTCAGAGAGATACCTTTCTGTCGCCATAAGCGCCTCAGATTAGCAAACACCGCCCTAGGCTTAGAAATATGCGCCCCTACTTCATTCTCTACACCTCCGCCGCCGCCGGTGATGCAGCTTCCCAGGTATATAAACCGGTCAATAACTTCCATGACTTCATTATCTAACATTAATCCTACGTAATCACAGCAATCTTGCAGAAGCACTTTGTATTTCGAGGCTGCAAAGCGCATTTCGAAGTACTTAGCAGAACGCGGAATTGCATCAGACTGCACAACTCCTGCCTACGTGCCCAAAAACAATTCCAGCAAACTCTCCACCTTCCCTGGTCAAACATTCCACATCCGCTTGAAATCCGAGCAAGCGTGAGTTACTTGACACAGATGAACACGTCTCATGACAGACCTCTGTGACACCAACGCATTTACCAACGATCCCACTCTTCCCCACTAGACTGTGATCTGCACCAATTTTGTGACCTTTTTAATGAACTATTTGATTCGTTATCATTTTCGTATATAACTTGCATTTACCCTATGTAACTGTAAACGCCTGATAAGAATCACCGAAAACAACTGTTTGCAAAATCGACTTCATTGTGAATTCTACGGGGATCCGGAGAAGATACCGTTAACCTCAATTGCGCGTCACATGTCCGGGACAAATCAGCGCATTGTTAGTTGACGTTTTTAGTCTTATCCGCAAGGTTGAAAATGTTCGGTGTACAACACACAGATGCTAACCACCAAAGGATTCAAGTCACCGTCGTGCGACCGAGAAGAGTTAACCATTTGATTAGCGCTAGTGCCGAACTGCTCGTGGATATTCCGTGTCTGAGCAGAAGGCTCTCTTTGGATTACGGTTGATTAGTTTATTGTTGCCATTTCTGTGGTATGCGTTTCATCAGAGGCAGCGAAGTCTGTTCAAACTAAGACTGTTCTATCGATCAAAGCAAAGAAGACCGGTCTGTAATGATCCACGATGGTTTAAAATGTAATCAGAAGAAGACGAGTTTAAGAGTGCCATAACAGATAACTAATTATATCAGTGTAGTAAGTCACTGACAGCAGGTTTGTGTTCGAACAAGGGAAGCAAAATAAGTAACGAGCAAAAATGTCGACTCAAGCTTCAAAGTGCATAGAAAAACCAATAGTAAAAGTTAATAAACCACCTGATGTTACAGCCAAAAGTTAGATATGTCAATCACAAATACACCTGCAGACACGGTTAACTGTCAAATAGTAAGACACGCCAACGTCTGACGATGCACTATTCCGATAATTACCGCCTGTGGTATGTATGATAAACAGTGTAGGGTAGAGACGTGCAACACAGTGGGCAGAACGACTAAGTTCACCAGGAAACCGCACAGTTAGCAATGATATTACTTAAGCTGACACAATGCGGTAGATGTAATTAAAATGCAAACGTATGAAACCTTAAACCGCCCGAACTAAACGGTTGTAAGGTGGACTGGCTATACCGAACTGAGTTTTTACGAAAAGATTTTAATTAAAACAAAGACATGTAGCACCAAATCGGTCGCAAGATGATTTGCTCTATTGCGGTAACAAATGAGTGAAGTAAAACAATGACATAAAACTAGTGATGATTAAAAAATTGTTTAGTGAAAAATGATCCAAACTAAATCAAATAGTAGCAGCCAAGAGTCTGGCCAGAAAGATACCGTGTCTGAGGCTACCACCCACCTAAACAGTGACGTGGAATATCTTAGAAGAAAGCGATACCAAGAAGGTTGAGAATTAGTAAAATAAGAATGTGCAGAACTAGAAATTGTATAAATGAAGATACGCCATTGTCTGCGACACACCGCCATCCCGGATAGTGTCCCTAACCAGCGATTTGAGTGATCACAAGGACCCCAGCCAGACAGACGACACCTACCCACTTTGCTTAGTAGAGCGATCAGGATCTACATATTTGGTGGCCGTGTAGTTGATTGACCACCATGTAGTTTCACCCAACTGTTGGTGGTCTCAGTATATAATACCCGGTATGGCAAACGATCAACGGGCATGCGGAGTACGTGACCCAACCATCGCAGGCTGTGCAACGTGATAAGTCGACCAACTGATCGCGCATCCCGAGCGTTCTAAGATACGCGCTCACACTATCAGCCCACTTCATGTGGGCTAACTGGCGGAGACAACGATGGTTGAACACAGCAAACCTGTTGATACCTTTCATGCGAACGGGCCAAGTTTACGAACCATAGAGCAAAACGGAACAAACAAAACATTACATACCCTTCATTTCGGCGACAAACGAACGTCTTCCCGACGCCACAGATGACGCAGTTTAGCAAAGGCAACTCGTGCCCGGTCACTCACCTCGTTCAGCATGATCTACATGTTTTCGATAGAGGGACTAAGTAAGACAATGTGGTCCACATACTCCAGATCGGTCAACCTAACGCCAGGAAGAAGCTTGACACTAAGTTCACTGGACTCCTCAAGCGCACCCTTCAAAATGTAATCTATGACAAAACTGAACAAGAAAGGGGAAATCGGACGCCCTTGACGAACTCCACTAGAAGTGATGAACGACCGAGACAGTTGTCCATAAACTCTCACTCTGCAAGCAGAGTGAGCATACAGTAATCTCAGCAGATTCACATACTCCCCTGCAACTCCGTTGAGTGGAAGACGGTTCCAGAGTAAACTACCAGCAACTGAATTGAAAACAGCCTTTAGATCTGAAAAGATCACGAACGTCGACTGCCTGTAAGTCCACAATGTTCCAAGATCCGTCGCAAGGTAAAAATGTGATCAACGCACCGTCGACCAGATCGGAATCATGCCTGTTCCTCGCATACCCGACTTTCTCGGAGCTTAGTGAGACGACGAAAAATGAGACCAGTGATGGAACAGACACTAGACTGATGCCCCCGTGGTTTTCACATAGACTTCGGCCCACTCTTTGAAAACAGCAACTATTGTTGATAAAAACCAATCACGAAGTATCTCTTCAGTTTTCCAAATACTCTGGAGAAGTTTCGTCAGTTCTGTTATCAACCTCTC